>JBBPBX010012474.1:35183-50890 GCA_038048925.1 Garcialebias charrua
TATATATGTATATATATTTATATATATATATATATATATATAATATATATATATATATATATATATATATATATATATACAGGTAGTCCCCGACTTACGAGCGAGTTCCGTTCCTGCGAGTTGCTCGTAACACGAAAATTCGTAAGTTGGAACACGAAGCACGTGTTCTCGTAAGTCCGGATTTTCGCTCGTAAGTTGGAACATTTATGCTAGCGCTACTACGAACACTCGTTTTTCATCAAAAACGTTCATATTAGTTCATAAACATGGTCGGAAACGTGTTTCCAAACGGTTAGCTAACACACTTTCATCTAAAAACACAAAAAAGTGCTGTATTTTTTACAAATTTACTTCTCTTTCGCCAGCTCGTAAGTCCGGGCGCTCGTAGGTCAGAGCGCTCGTAAGTCGGGGACTACCTGTATATGTATAATTTCTTCCATTTATTTTTATTGTCTACTGTTGTCACCATTCTTTGTTTAAAACAGGTCTCTCTTGTAAATGAGTCCTTGAGGTTCAGTGAGACTAACCTGTTCAAATAAAAGTTGAATTGAATAGGTTAAGTCTGAAAGGACAATCTGGACGAAAATGATGTGTAAAAACTGTTTCCATGTGGACATGGCCTGACTGTCCTGCAGGTTGGCTGATTGGGACATAGTGTGCTGCAGACTCAGTGCAAGGCCCTCCGTCATTTCGTTCGTAAGAGAAAATGGCTGGCTGATTGCACGGTGCTTCTCTAGGCAGGGCGCCACAGGATTCAGAGCTGACGTAATCTTCTTTAGTCGAAGACGGTCTCCACACCGGCTCAGGTGCGTTCTGTGTTTGGTGATGAAGGTTTTAAGGAAGAATGCTGGAAAGTTCTGCTGATTTGTCTTCTTGACAAAAAAAAAGTAAAAACCATTTTGCTGTAGTTTCGTAGCTCGAAGCACAGTTTGTAATATTATCCATACACTTTAATTATTTTAATAGATTGCACAGACTGTGACCGGGTAAAGATAATGGATGGATGGAAATTTCTATTAGACCAGTAAATTGTGTGATATTGAAAACAAATCATTGTGAAGGAAAACATATTTATTCATGAATTTATAATGAGTTTAAATACAGAGTGAACGTTAACATCTAAAAAGCAGCGAGGTAGCTTCCATTTCTGCAAAGAGACCTCAGATAACCCTGGTCGTTTTTATCAGACTGAATCAGATCATTTGTCAGGACTTAATAGGTTTCTGTCAATCTTTATCCAAAACAAATACATACGCAGTTTCTCAGGAAAAAAATATCAAATTGTGTTAGTGCTTCAGATAAACAGGCAGCGATGTGTAGCTGTAAGCCTGTGTTTGAGTAATTCATCATGTTGAAGTGAACACACTGACAGCATGAATGAAAGGGCGTGTGATGCATCACGGTGACCTAATCACCCTTTATCCTGAATAAATTCAGTTTCACGATGAGCAACTGAAACTCATATATTACGCAACAGATTGGTCTCCAGGTTTATAAAAACAAAACGCTTAAATATGCAGAATACAGCCACGATAAACAGATAGAAATGGATAGTGGAGTTATCTCCGTCAATAACAAACAGTAACTATTACCGACACTACGGCAAAGGCTGAGCAATGTTTTTATTCATGTCGATGTTTTTCTGCATTGTTAGCAAAATATTTCATGAACTTCTAGATGGATATGAACGAAACTCTCATCTATTGGAGTTACCATAATGTCCGGACTATAAGCCGCTACTTTTTCACGTTCTTTGAACACCATGACTTATACAAGGCTGCAGCTAATTTATGGGGTTTTTTTTATGGGCTAACGAGCTTCATGCCACCAAAACATTAACAATGAGTGTAAATATCTCACGTTACAACGTGACTTGTTGTACAAAGTAGACAAGTGTGGCCTATTTATGTAAAATTTGAATTTCCTTTGTAAATTTAGTGGGCACAGCTTATATTCAAGTGTCCTCAATAGTCCAGAAATTACAGTAATTGCATTTCAGGTGGCTGCAGCATCTAATCAGCCATAGCAAACACATAAATGATTAAAACTCTGTCACATTTACTGATATTAAAATAATTCGGTGTGGTAGTAGATGAGCATCATCCATCCATTATCTTTTTCCCACTTCTTTCAGGTGATGGGGGTCACTGGTGCCCATATCTAGAAGTCACTGTTGAGAGGCAGGTGACACCCTGGACAAGTCCAAGTTCATCATAGGGACACGCAGAGACAAATGAGACAAACAACCACCCAGAATGACCTTTTGGTCAGGATTCAAACCGGCGACCTTCTCGCTGAGAGGTGGCAGCTCTACCAATGGCACCACCGTGCCACCCCTGAGCATTATCATCAACACGTATTTTGAGAAACACACATCGTATACATCAAGGTTCAAGCTCGATAATCCAGGTAGAAAATCCAACAAAGTTCATTCAGGTCATCTGGACGGTTTCTTTTTTCTTTTCTTTTTTTTTGTTAAAGCGTTTTGTCCTTCATCCAAAGGACTTCATCAGTCCGAGGAGCCACCGCAAACTCATTCCCACAAGCAGCACACCCACATACTGGACCAACCAGTTTGCTGGTGATAAGATAGTTGCTGGGGTCCGCCCTCTCCCCCGTCGACTCGTCTGAGGTAGTCATAGCCAAGTGGTTCAAAACATCAAAGTTCATGCTCAATAATCCAGGAAGAAAAAATCCAGCAAAGTTTTATGTATTTATTTATTTTTTAACATTTCGTCCTTCATCCAAAGGACTTCATCAATCCGAGGAGCCAAACTGATTCAGTTTGTTGTGGCTCCTCGGATTGATGAAGTCCTTTGGCTGAAGGACAAAATGTCTCAACAAAAAAAGAAACCGTCCAGATGACCTCATATACTATTACTCATAATATTTTCACTTAAAACTTTGGCAAAAGCCTTGGGAGTTGACCCCATCTGTCTGATAGCAAAATATTGTATGAACTTTGAATTTTTTTATTTTTTTTTTAATAGAGAAAGAAAGAAAGAAAAGAGAAGAGAAAGTAAGACAACAAAACAACAATTATCCACAGAAAGAGCACAATGCAAACACACCAAACCTCCGTACACAATCCTGCAAAGCACATGACAGAACACAGCAACTAAACATACAAACATAAAGACTGATAATATTCATGACCTTGCAGTAGATTTCTATAAATACACATACCCATACCTACAAATATATATACAATATACATACATATATATTTATATTCAGTTATATACCCATCTACATACATCTACATATACATCCCTGCATCCATTTGTGTGTGGTTGTGAGCATGCATAAGTGAATAAGGTTCCTCCAATAGAACATTTAGTAGCGACTGTGAAGCATCAGAGACCCGTCCCCCCAAAGCCCGAGACAGACGAAGGGGCGATCAAAGCCCAAGACCCCAGGAAGGACCCCGAGCCCAGAGTCCCCAGGACCACCCGAACAGGACGAGCCACTCGTCCACTCCCCAGATCCGACCAAGTGGAAGAACCGGACGAACCCCACCAGGGACCACACACAATGACCCCCCGGGGTCAACAGCGACAATACACAGGCCCCCGCCGGAGCCCGCTGCACCGACGTAGCCCCAGGGCCGGTCACCGAGGCTCGGGCACCGGGGACGCCCATCCCTCAGGTCCAGACCTGACAGGACCAGAGGACCCGAGCCCCACCAGGCAGCCACCAGGCCGAGCTGACAAACGCCCAAGCGCCCAGCCCCAGATAGTGAGGGCCCCAAGCACGCCCGCAGGCAGAGGAACACCCACCAGGGGGCCACGTGGCAGGAGCGCGACTCTGAGTAGCCTCAGAAGTATCAGAGAGGGGGCAGTCCAAGTCCCAGCCTGACACTTAAACATGAACTTTGAATTATGAATTATTATTTTATTATTGTGAATTCATTTTAAAGAAACTCTCAAAAACTAAATATAGTAGTATGTACATCTACAACTTATTATTATTATTGTTATTATTACTTTGTATTATTGTTATTGGGGAGTGGTGGTGCAGAGGTTAGAGAAGATGGGCATGTGGTCAAAAAGTCACAGGTTCAACTCCTGGTACCGTCGACATCAAAATGTGGGTGGAAAAGGTGAAACACGCACACCTGCCTCAACCCTCATTTGTCCCACTCTGGGCCCCTGAGCAAGGCCCTTAACCCCACCATCTGTTCCAAAAAAAAAAAGGGTCTCTCTTGAAAATGAGTTCACTGTACTTAGTGAGACTACCTGTATGAGTCAGAGAGTCAGAGAGTCTTTATTGTCATTTGCACCGCATGTGGTACATGTGATGAAAACGAGATTATGTACACGGGGTCCCAGTTACATCCAACAACAAATGCAAGAGAAAAACAGTAATAACATCTAGAATTAACTAAGAGAAACATCAACTAGTAATACACTAAGCCCTAATGTAGTGGAAAGAAAAACATCATTATAAACAGCAGCACGAACATGAGTCTGTATGAGCAGATGGTCACAGATGAACACAGCAACAAGAAAACAGATCAGCATCAGCATGATGTGATATTTCACAGTGATTATTCTTATTATTTATTTATTCATGAGTCTAACAGCCTCAGGGTAGAAGCTGTTCCTCAGTCTAGTGGTTCTACATTTGATGCTCCTCAACCTCCGTCCTGAGGGGAGTGGGGCAAAGAGTGAGTGTGCTGGGTGAGTGAGGTCTTTCATGATGCAGGTGGCTCTTTTCCTGCATCTGGAGGTGTAAATGTCTGTGATGGTGGGGAGACTGACTCCAACAGACTTCTGTGCAGCCTTCACCACTCTCTGTAGAGCTTTCCTCTCTGCAACTGTGCAGCCTCCATGCCACACGTTGATGCTGGAGCACAGGATGCTCTCCACTGCACACCTGTAGAACGAGGTGAGAACTGGGCTGCTCAGACCAGCTCGTCTCAGCCGTCTGAGGAAGTAGAGTCTCTGATGACCTTTCTTGATCAGGCTGGTGGTGTTGTTGCTCCAGCTGAGGTTATCATTCAAGTGTACACCCAAGTATTTGTAGCTGGAGACCACTTCCACTGCAGATCCACCTATTTTCAGTGGGGCGTGGGTGTGTTTGTTCCTTCTGAAGTCCACAATCATCTCCTTTGTCTTCTTCACATTCATGTGAAGATTATTCTCTTTGCACCAGCTCTCCAGGTGTTCCACCTCCTGTCTGTAGCTGGACTCATCATTGTTTGTGATGCATCCCACCACCGCTGTATCATCTGCAAACTTAACAATATGACAGCCTGGATGTGTGGCTGTACAATCATATGTGAGCAGAGTGAACAGAAGAGGGCTCAGCACACATCCTTGAGGAGAGCCAGTGCTGAGGGTTATGGTGGAGGAGGAGAAGTTGTGGATCTTCACGGACTGTGGTCTGTCTGTTAAGAAGTCTAGTACCCAGTTACAAATGGAGGGGCTTAGTCCAAGTGTAGATAGTTTGTCTATCAGAGTTTGGGGGATCATGGTGTTGAAGGCAGATGTGAAGTCCACAAAGAGCAGACGCACGTATGAGTCCTTCTGATCCAGGTGGGTGAGAGCAGTGTGGACCACAGAGGAGATGGCGTCCTCTGTTGATCGGTTCTCGCGGTATGCATATTGATGAGGGTCCTCGTTGATGTTGACGGTTGCCTTGATGTGGGACATGACCAGTTTCTCAAAACATTTAGCGACTATCGGGGTGAGGGCCACTGGTCTATAGTCATTCAGACCAGTCACTGTGGAGCTCTTTGGGACTGGGATGATGGTCGCGGTCTTCAGGCAGGTGGGAACTGACTCCAGTGAAAGTGAGGTGGTAAAGATGTCAGCCAGCACCTCACAGAGCTGGTCCGCACATTCCTTCAGAACTTTCCCTGGGATGTTGTCTGGTCCGGTTGCTTTATGAGGATTAATCCTTCTGAGACTGCCTCTCACTTCTGCTGCGGTCACTCTGAGGTGCTCTTCATTTGGTGATGAGATGAGTCTGGTGCTAGCTGGTCTGTTTGGATCTTCAAAATGTGCATAAAACTTATGAATAAAGGGTACCGTATTTTCCAGACTATAGGTTGCACCTTTTTGCCTGATTTGCATGTCCTGTGACTTATAGAGAGGTGAGACTTGTTTATGGATTTTTTCCCATATTTTTAGACAATTTTTTGGCTCAGATATGACCGTTTTTCCATTTAGGAAAAAATGGTGCAGTACCACTTTCGGCCACTAGGGGTGCAGTACCACCTTTGTCCGCTAGGGTACACCAACCGTTCCCACCTCATGTGTCCGACGAGAGCCTCCTCTGGACGGACTCAGTCTGTCGCAGCCCGGCCTCCTGCTCTGGAGGTCTGAACTAGCTACTTCGCTGTTAGCTCAGTGTTTGTTAGCAAAATAGATCAAGAACCACAGGACAGATTTTGATCAAACTTACAGAACGTAATCACTAGATGGATATTTTTTTTTTAATACTTTAATTTTTATTATTTTTTTGCAAAATCAACTAAATACATGTACAAATCAAACCACTGTGAAAAACAAAAACTCACAAAATAAAATAAATCAGAACCAGAACCAAAACAAAACAAAAACAAAAAACAACATAGACAACAATCCGGATTTTTTTTCTAACATCATTTTACAAGTATTCATTCATCAAACAGCTGTATTTACATTGTTGTGTGTGCCACATCGAAATTGGGTCCATTTCTCCCATTGTTTATCATATTTAAGACCTTTCAGTCTAAGATTATTTGTGATTTTTTCCATTATTGAAATTTCCTCCACAATCCTCATCCACTCTTCTTGGTTAGGTGGATCTGGCTTCAACCATCTTTTTGTTATTGCCTTTTTACTAGCAGCCAGGATTACCTTTGTCAAAAACATATCTTCCTTCCTCACTACATCCATTATATTCCCCAAGTACATTACTAGACATGTATTTGGAATTGCATAACCCAAAATTTTAGACAATGTTGACCTTACTTGTTTCCAGTATCCAGTTATTTTTGTACAACTCCAAAAAATATGTGAATGATTGGCTTCTACTTCTCTACATCTCCAACATTCTTGTAATGTAGAAGTCTGTTTGCTTTTAATTTTAGGTGTTATAAAAAACCTTGTTAGATTTTTCCAACAAAACTCCCTCCATGAGAGTGAATTTGTTGTACTTTGCTGAATTTTACACATTTGGAACCATTCTTCATCTTGTATAATAATCTTCAGTTCTGTTTCCCATTTCTTTTTAAGATACAGTGTTGTTTCCTCTCTACATTCCCCCAAAGAATTATAAAAAGCCGAGATGGGTTTGACTTTTTTTTGTAAATACGAGTCTATCACTACTCCAATGACACCATAATTTGTGTTGATTAATTTTTGTTTAATTTGCTTTGTGTAGTAGTCTCTTATTTGTAAATACCTAAAAAAGTCTCTATCTTCTAAATCATATTTTAATTTTAATTCTTGAAAACTCATTAATTGTCCATTTTTCAAAAGAGTAAAAATTGTAGTGATTCCTTTTATTTCCCACTGTTTGAATACTTGATCCATTTGTCCTGGTTTAAACTTGGTATCATACCTGAACCATTTCAACAGCAGAGACTTGTCTTTTAATTTATATTTTTCTATAACAGAGTACCATGTTTCTAAAGTGAATTTTAGAATTGTATTCATTTTATCCATGAGAGATGCTGCCAGCAGTTTATCAGATATAAGAATTTGAATTTTATACCCTTGTATTTCTCTTTCGATTTCTTTCCATCTAGATTCATATTCCGGTCTACACCAACAAGCAAGCGGTCTTAGTTGAGCTGCAATAAAGTAATTTTTCAAGTTGGGCAGGGCCATTCCTCCTTTGTTCCTTGGGAGCTGCAAAGTTGCGTATTTTATTCGTGGTTTTTTTCCACTCCATATGAATCTTGAAATCATTTTATCCCACGCTTTGAATCTGCTTTGTGGGACAGGAATTGGAAGTGACTGAAACAAATACATCAGTCTGGGAAGAATATTCATTTTAATCATTTGTATTCGAGAACTAAAATCTGTTGGCAAGGTATACCACCTATCCAAGTCTTTTTTAATATCACCTTCAATTTTGTTATAATTTGCATCAAATGTTGTAGGGAATGTCTTGGTCAAGATTACACCTAAGTATTTAAGAGATTCAGCATTCCACTTCAATTTATATTTTGTTCTGATTTTCTGAGAGGGCAAATAGTTGAATGATAATATTTGTGTCTTAGATATATTTATTCTATAGCCGGAATAATGCTCATATGTTTGAAATAAATCCATTAAATTTGCAAAGCAGAGTTCTGGATTCTGGAGGAAGATCATAACATCGTCAGCAAAAAGTCCTATGCGATGCTCTTCTCCTGCTAATGTAACACCCTGTAGGTTTGCACTTTGTCTTACTGCTTGTGCAAGAGGCTCAGCATACAAGGCAAAAAGCAAGGGAGATAACACACACCCCTGCTTAGTTCCCTTTTCAAGCTGTATCCTGTTTGATAAGCTGCCATTTACCTTGATTCTGGCTGTAGGTTTATTATATAGTGTTTTTATGCACTGAACCGAGTCATCCTTAAATCCAAAACGTTTCAACACTTCATACAAAAACGTCCAGCTTACACTGTCAAATGCTTTTTCTTGGTCCAAACTAATTAAAACTGACTTAATTCTATTGTTTTGGACATGGTCAATAATGTGGAGTGTTCTCCTTATATTATCTTGGGTTTGGCGTCCTTTAATGAAACCGGTTTGATCTACATCTATCAAGTCTGGTAGAAAGGTCTCAAGCCTCTTACTGATTATTGAAGTATATATCTTATAATCCACATTCATTAATGATATGGGCCTATAGTTCTTGCATTGTTCCTTATCTCCGCCCTGTTTGGGTAAAATTGTAATAATTGACTCCCTCCATGATGGAGGAGCCATTACATCCTTAAGAGTCCAGTTAAAACATGCATTAAGCAAAGGTTTGAGTTCCTCCTTAAAAACTTTATAGAATTCAGATGGAAACCCATCACTGCCAGGTGATTTGTTTGTTTTTTGTTTACCTATCGCAGCTTCAATCTCTTTATCTGTGATTTTTGACATAATAAGTTTATTCTGAGCTTCCCCAATATTAGGTAGGTCAAGTGTATCGAGGAATTGTCTGATTTCGTCCTTATCTGCTGCTGGATGTTGAGAGTATAGTTTTGTGTAATATTTTTCAAACTCATTCTCTATTTCATTTGGTTTATAATACAAGTGGTTACTATCCCCATCTCTAATTTTACTTACTATCATGGATTCTTGTTGTTTACGCAGCCTCCTTGCCAACAGCTTAGTTGCTTTTGGTCCCAGTTCATAATAGCTTTGTTTAGCAAATCTAGCTTTCTTCTCAATTTCTTCCCCAAGGATCTCATTAATTTCTTTTCTGATTACTTCTATTTGTTTTAGGATTGAATGACTTCCTGTTTGTTTGTGTTCTTCCTCAAGGGATTTAAGTTTTTCTGTTTTATTTTTATATGTAATCATTCTTATACGTTTTTGCGCCGCTGTAAGGGCAATCAACTTTCCCCTCAGAACTGCTTTCAGTGCATCCCAAAGCATGGCTGGATTCACATCTCCTGTATCATTTTCTTCAATGAATCGTTTGATTTCTTCCTTAATTTGTTTTATATTATCTTCCTTGTTTAAGATACTCAAGTTAAGTCTCCATACCGTATTTATTTTCCTGTTATCAAGGTTAATTTTTAGACTAATCATGTTATGGTCTGAAACATCTGCTACCTCAATCTTGCATTCTGTTACATTATGAATTTCTTCTGTATTGATCAGAAAGTAGTCAATTCTTGAATACACTTTATGTGGAACTGAGTAGTGTGTGTAGTCCTTCACTTGAGGGTGAAGTGTCCTCCACACATCCACCAGCCCCACTTCTTGTATCATTGCATTCAATAGTTTTGTCTTACAGCTCTTACAGTTTTTGACACTAGTTGTGTCCATGCTCCTATTCAAAACCACGTTGAAATCACCGACACAGATCAAAAGTCCTACAGTTTCCTGGGCTACTAAATTAAAGACATCTTTAAAGAATTCTTTCTGACATTCCGGTGGAGCATAAACATTGACGAGGGTGACTAGTTTATTTTCCAACCTTCCTTTAAGTAACACATATCTTCCCTCTTTATCTATCATCTCTTTATAACATTCAAAGTGTACCACATTTGAAATCAGAATAGCAACTCCCCTTTTTTTACTTGGTCTGTATGAACTATAGAAAGTGTTCCTATAGCCCAATCTTTTTAATTTTTCATGCTCCTGTGAAGGCAGGTGAGTCTCCTGCAAGAAGGCCACCTGAGCTTTTTCTTTTCTAAGCTTGGACAAAACCTTACTTCTTTTAATTGGACTGTTTAACCCATTTACATTTAGTGACACCACCTTAATATTATTCCAAGTCATATAAGCTGAAATGTATATTTGAACTCTCCAGACTGAACAAAGAGGCCTGAACAGGCCTTCTAAACTCAAATATATCCACACCACAATGAAACATAACATAAAAACATAAAACAAACTTACATTCCGGGGTAATTCTTACCCCCCCAAAGTCCCCGTTGGCAGGCTGAAGGGTTAATCTCTGCAAAGAGGGCCCCTCTCTGGAGGTGAGACACACCGTTTCACCCATCCAAAAGTCCAACGTCATCCGACGGCATTATTTACCATTCAAAATAAATTTTTCCTGTTATATCTAACTAAATTTTAATTATTCATCAACACTCCACTTTTATATGTCACTGAAAATCAACAATTTATCCTTTGAGTTTTTACATACCCTGCTTAATATTGACTCGGGTCATCCATATGTGTCTTGTTTACTGTCCGGCGGGTTGCCATGTTGTCATTCGCGAAATGCGCTCCGCTTCCTTGTCCATCTCCGCTGAGCTGGAGCCGGCGGGTAGCGGCACCGTGTATCCTCTGTTCCCCATCTCCAACGCCGCTTCATGTGCGCTGCCATACGTCCGCACGCCTGTGCTCCAGTGGATGCGTATTTTATCCAACGGTGTCTGGAACCGTACACCTTTCTCCTTTAAAGCTTTTTTTATGTGAGTATACTCTCTGCGCTTTTGAGCCACTTCTGTTGCGTAATCATGATCAAACGAGAGTCGCTGTCCTTCATACATGATTTTATCAGCCCAAGCCTTTTTCAATATGCTCTCTTTAGTGATGTAGTCCTGAAAATTTATTATTATTGACCTCGGTGGAGCACTTTGACCCGGCTTTTGCGTCAATGCTCTGTGCGCTCGCTGTATATGCAGGTCCATGTCTTCAGGGAGCATAAGTGTGGCTTTTAGCAACTTGTCCACATACCGGGGCATGGAGTCTTCCTCTTTTCCTTCAGGGATTCCATACAAACGGATATTATTCCTTCTAGATCTCCCTTCTAGATCCGTTAATTTACTTTGTGTCTCCTTGTGGCTTTTCATTACTTTAACCAGTGCTTCCTTCATGGCTGTAGTCAGCGTCTCCGACTCAGCTGCTCTGGCTTCAGCTCCAATCAGCCTGTTTTCCAGTTTGTTGATTTTAATAATAATAATAATAATAATTGTCTAATCTTGTCATCTGCGTATGTTTCCCATACACAGACGAAATTCGTCTCTGCATTTAACCCAACCACCTACCAGGTGGTGCAGTGAGCAGCCATAGAAGGCGCTCGGGGAGCTGGAGAAATAGGTGTGCACTCATAGACACCCCAAGGTGTGTAGTGGCCGGGACACGAACCCGCGTCCTTCGGGTCCCAAGTCAAACGCCCTAACCACTACACCATCTTGGCTCCATTTTCTCGGTGTTAGCAGAAATGCTCTGGTACATTTCACTTTTTAGATCTTTCAGCTCTGTTTTCATGTCTTCTTTAATTTCTTCTTTTAATCTTTGGAATTCCTGTTTGTTTTCTTTTCGGAATTCGCGTAGTTCAGTCTTAATTGCTTGCAGCATCACGCAAACATTTTCCTCTTGAGGTTGCTTCTCTTCCATTTTCTTCTCTTCTTGTTGCTTTTCTTGTTTTGTTCGACTCCTAGTTGTTGTGCCCCTTTTCATTCCAGTATGGTTTGTGGAATGTGCCGATTTTATCTTGAATTTAAAAGTTTTTAGCTCAATTGCCGTCGGCCACTCTCAACTATGCGACCATCTTGATTGCCGCACCTGTCCTATTGCACTAGATGGATATTTACAACTGATTAGCTTTATGAGATGTTTGAGATAAAATTCGATGTTTTATAGACGTAAATGTGTTGCGGTTAGCTTAGTTGATTTTTCCTTGTACGTTTGAGCAAATAGCTCATAAACCACACAGCAGATTTTTTTTCAAACTTACAGAAAGTAATCACTAGATGTACATTTACAAACTGTTAGCTGTTGGAGTTATTTGAGATAAAATTCGATGTTTTATAGACGTAAATGTGTCGCGGTTAGCTTCGTTGTTTTTCCTTGTACTTTTTCAAAGCGAAAAAATTTAAATCCAGCAGATTTGACCATTACGTGAATTTATTAAGGAACGGTTAAGCTAAGACACATGTTTGCTATAATTTTCAGCAGACAAATAATTGTTTTTACCGTGTTAATCTTGTGAAAAGTCCTTCCGTGCATGCTTCTGTGGTCGTCATTTTCAGCAGGGCAAATGACGCGCTGACGCGTCGCGTAGCGGTGACGCATAATAGATGCGACTTATATAAAGGTGCAACCTGTTTATGGATTTTTCCAATTTATTGACAATAATTGGACAAATTATATAAAGGTGCGACCTGTTTATGGATTTTTCCAATTTATTGACAATAATTGGACAAAGCGACTTATATAAAGGTGCAACCTATAGTCCAGAAAATACTGTACAGGTAAATGGGGAAAAAATACTTTTGGATTTTAAATTTTAAATTTTAGCCACAAATTTTAGCTGCCACAGATAATCAACATTAGTCAATGCAAAGGTGGCTAGGACTCATTCAGTTTTACAGCTGCTAAGCTAAAGTTTTGTGTGGTAGTAGCCGAGACCCATCCTCAATACAGTTTGTCAGTGCTAACACAAAACACATGGGCCAACAAATTTAAGTCAGGTCCACTGGACAGTTTCTTTTTTGTTGAGACGTTTCGCCCTTCATCCAAAGGACTTCTTCAATTCGAGGAGCCACAACAAACTCAGTCCCAGAAGCAGCACACTCCCATATTAGACCAACCAGTTTGATGGTGATAAGATGGTTTCTGGAGCCTGCCCTCTCCCCCGTCGACTCCTCTGAGGCAGCCATAGCCAAGGTGGTTCAAAACGTCAAAGTTCATGCTCAACAATCCAGGTAATGCCTGTATTTTACCTAGATTATTGAGCATGGACTTTGAAATTTCCATAACATTGTAGACAAGAAGTTCCCAAAATCCCTGCCATTCAATTCTTTCTCATCACATTGGTCCAAAACTTTCTAAAAGTCATTAACGGCAGTTGACGATTTGCAGGAATTTAATCTGTAAAGCGTTTCAACTTGGGCCAAAGTCTCCAACTGAGCAACAACATTTCCAGTTCGTGTAGACACGATGCTAGCACGGCCAAAAATGATTAACAATAACAAAAACAGTTGTAGCTTTTCATTCATGAGCTCTGTTTGTCCTTTTTTCTCCTCCTCCCTGAGCTCCTTCCATTACCTCGTGCTCTCATTAAGCGGCTCGACTCGATCCGACGCCAACAGCTAAGCTGTTACTGGAAACATTTGGCGTTTCGGCTCGTCCGGCGGAGACCACCAAGGTTTCTCCAGCTAGCTACCAGCTCAGTCATTCAAATACTTCTTTTTACACTCCAGGCTAGTTGGCCAGCCGTACACCGACTTATAAACCCAAATAATGACCATCGTGTATTTTTACCACACATCCCAGCTCCTCGACGAGCTCTGCTGGGACTCGCAACCTAAACCTGCGCCACAAATAGAACGTCTTGAACCGTGCCATTAAAGAAATGATCAACTATAAATAATAAAACTCGTTAAAGTGATGACTTCACTTTATTGGATGTAAAGCAGAGAAGTCAGAGGTGAGGCAGCAGGTGTGTGTGTTGAACAGTGTGAGGCCGAAATGCATGCGTGTACACACCCACTGCTGCACACACACACAAATTAAGAGTAAATTCTTGTGGTCTGACATCACACTGCTGTCAATATGATTGAGGGGGAGAGAAACACAGATCAAAAGACGGCGAAGGAACGAAACGAGAGGGGAGGGAAGAACGGAGGAGCAGCAGTTTATCCTTCGGAGGATCTTTGCACACAAAGCTGAGACTAAATCACCACTTAAAATCATTTCAAGAGGTGACTTTGAATCCACAGACAAACTGCTTTCAGGTGGCTGGAATGGGTTCTGTAATGTGTGCTTCTCTTTTCCCGGTCCAGCTGGATGAAAAACATGCAAAGTGTTTCCAAAAAGCAAGCAGGTCTTTGCTGTTGATGAATCTAGGATATTTAGGACCATAAATCAATCACCGAAAGTGAAAATTTGTACTTTTTTTTTTTTAAGAAAAATTGGTCACGTCAATGTCATAAAATAAGTATTAGTTGACATGAAATTCATTACTTAAATTAAAATCTTAGCATTCCTTAACGCAGGCGAGAGCAACGTGTTTCGCCGGAGGGCCAAATCGAGACATTTTAATCAATCAAAGAGAGATAATCTAGTGGACTTTTTCCTCGCTTTTTCTTGTCGTAGCAGCTTTGCTTGATATTTTAAAAAAAGTATTCAAGTATTCCCTGTTCTCTTTAATAATTTAAGACATGTTTACTATGAACTGGTTTTTATGACAACTATTTGTTAGCTTAAATATGTAAAAAATGTTGAAAACTGTTTTGTTTTTTAGTCTCTAATGTTTTAAAAGACTTTGAAGAAAAATAAGTTTTAGCCTATCTGAAACTAAATGTCTGCTGTTTTTGTCCATGTTTAATTAGACGTAGCAGGGCTCAGTTTGTAAACCGATTGATGCAGGAATGCAACTATTGGGCGGGTCGGCTGGGGGCGGGGTCTGGGGGTCCCCCCCCCCAGAAAATGTTGAATAAAGTAGATGCGATTTCCCGCATTTTTATGTATTTTAACAGGTTGTTAAACATTACATTTACCTACATTTGTAAACACTCTACTTCTGTCAAGCATCTTACCCCACTTCCCCTTACTTGTTGGTTCAGAGCCAACTCTTCTCCACTCAATTCACTGTCCTACTCCACATGTGAAACCTCCAGGGTCCTTTGCTGTCTGATCATTGCTGCTGCCTGTGGGCTCCTGCCTGCGTACAACTAACAGGTTAGCTCAGCACTCACCCCCACCACTCTTTTACGGGTGGACATTTTTTTAAAGGGTAGAAGCGGAAATGCTACTTAAAAAGGCAGCTCTTATGTGATATTAAACGACGTAAGAAACTGTTATGTTTAAAATTAGTGTTTATGTAATTATGTTCAGTTTACATATCCAGTATATTTTATTTGTTCAAGACAGTCATATTTGTTCATAACTTTATTATTAGTAAGCCTGCGAGTTACCGGATCCAAGCAAGCAGTTACCGGAATGCACCCTGTCAAAATAAGAGAGTTCCCGTGTCCTTTTCTGTCTGGATCCGTCTCATATTAAGCACATAATGTAAGTTTTAAAATGCAAGTTGTAATGCATCAACTAAAACATCTGCTTTCTTTTCAATTAAGGATTCTGGGTGGGTGTGTGTGTGTGTGT
>JBBPBX010012475.1:7155-28101 GCA_038048925.1 Garcialebias charrua
CCCCCCCAGTCCCCCCTTGATGGCGCCCCTGCATGCTAATTTTCAAAATGCATCAAAATGCAATGATCAGGATATCTGTGGTGGATTTTAGTGGCTCAACCCGAACAAAATGTGAAGAATCCAACATCTGGTGTATGGAGCAGTTTGAACCGGTCCTGTCCTCGAGCTCGGACCTCATCCTCAGAGTCCAAACGGGTCAAGTTGGACATCATGTGACTGAGCTGCTGTCTTCAGATCAGCTTCAGTTGGAGGAGCTCCACCAGCTCTTCTTGTTCCAACAGTTTTTACATTTCCTCGTCGGTTAAACATCAAAACGTAGAGGTTTTTGTCTTTTTTTTCCCCCCACACAGTGTCAGAGTCAGAGATTCTTTATTGTCATTCGCACCACATGTGGTACATGTGATGAAACGAGATTATGTTCACAGGGTCCCAGTTACAGTACATCCAACAATAACATGTAAAAGAAGAGCAGTAGTAACATCTAAGATATGAACTAAGAAAAACATCAACTAAAAATACACTAAGCACTAATATCATAGAAAAACCCTACTCCAAACAGCAGCACGAACATGAGTCTGTGTGAGCAGATGGGCACGAATGAACACAGCAACATGAAACAGATCAGCAGCAACATGATGTGATATTTCACAGTGATTATTCTGGTTAGATATTCATGAGTCTAACAGCCTCAGGGTAGAAGCTGTTCCTCAGTCTAGTGGTTCTACATTTGATGCTCCTCAGCCTCCTTCCTGAGGGGAGTGGGGCAAAAAGTGTGTGTGCTGGGTGAGTGGGGTCTTTCATGATGCAGGTGGCCCTCTTCCTGCATCTGGAGGTGTACTCAGATCTCCACAAAGTCCAGAGGTCACACGCCCGACTCCCGCCGACTTCTGTTGTGTGTGAGCTTCACACCTGAAAGTGAAGCCTCTTCTTATCCCATCTCCTCCATGGATCAGAATAAACCATCAGAGCTTCTGCTGCTCACCGTTCAGGACGTTTTGAGGCTTATTTTTTAGTCAGAGTTTCTGCCTGTCTTTTTAAGACAAGCGCTTGACGAAGATGGACTTTCAGCCTTTGTTGTAAAAACTTGACCATGAGACGATGGTCACACAGTATTCTGAGATAATCATTGTTGAGGATGACGTGTTTGGACGTTGATTAGCCGTGGCGGCCATCTTTAATCAAGTTGACACCTGAAGCTAATCAGTTGAAGATGAGCATCCAGTGTTTCAGTTTCATGTCCGTCCAGGATCGTGAGATATTTTGCTAACAAACGCTGGGCAGTTACGTGATCGCTCGCGTTCATCTAAGATGCACAAATAGAATTTTGTGGCACTTCGACTCAGTCTTTTCTGTTTTACTTCGGTCTTACCTGTGATGAAGGTGAGGAGGAGGAGGAGGAGGAGGGGAGCTGCCATCTTCATCCGCGCGCTCCTCTCAGCTCTGATCGTTGTTTCCTCCTTCTGGCCGGAGCGCGTGATGAGAGGAGGTCACGTTGGCGCGTCCTCCTCTTCACCTTCCTCTTTTTTCTTTCGGTGCCTTCAGAAATCCAGATGTTTCTGGATGACTGCATTATCGCCCGCCGCCGTTCTGTTGGCGTCTGTTAGCAAAACATCTCCTGACGCAGATTTGAACTCTTCCCTGGAGCCGCGGGCGACACGCGCACCTGAACTTTCACTTGATGGTGAAAAGTTTCGTTTTGACGCTCGCGGCAGGTGCGCGTCTGCATGACGTCACTTCGTTGTACTGTTCAGAACAGGCGCCTGCGCGCGCGAGACTGAAACAGAAAATAAGAGAAAGTTGTTTTGTTCTGGACACAAAATAAAGCTGAGCTCTTCTAACTTGTTCAAGTTTACAAGATTTGTTATATGAAGTTAAAGTTAAATAAAACACGTTCCTTTATGAAGCTGCTGCAAACATCTGGAGATCAAATAAATACAAAGTTTTGTCATCTATTATAAAAATAATTATTGAGCGTCAAGCTGAATTTAAAGGTTCATTAAAGGTGCTATGTGTAACTTTCTGTAGAGCGCAGAACTTAGAAATATTTTCAACAGGCAAAGCATTCTGATCCCTCCCCCTCAGAGCCATATATGGCTCTGCTCCCCCTGGCCCTGCTGAAATTCAAATTCAAGCTCTGTTTTTATTGGCTGGTTACAAACTCTGTTTTTATTGGCTGGTTAAAGCTAGGGTCTGCGATATTTGAACACTCTTGAACACTCTGGGACTTAGAAATATTTTCAGCGCAGAAAAGCATTCTGCTCCCTCCCCTCAGAGCCATATATGGCTCTGAGGGGAGGGAGCAGAATGCCACAGTGCTCCGCTGAACTTGGGATCTGCTCCGCCCCCTGCTGTGTGTCTGCTCAGAGCCGCTGCGATATTCTGTGTTTATGGTAATAAAACCTTCTAATAAAATAAAATAAAACCATGGAGCGCTAGTCCTACAACACAAAATCCAGCAGAAATCATCAGAGGTTCACGAAGCAACGTTTGGACATGATTTAATTCGCTCGTGACTTCCTCATGTCTCAGCGCTGGTCTGGAATGTGTGGAATGCTCCACCTCCTCCTGTCTCTGCGCTCCGAAGTTCTGTGTTTATATGATAATATAACTGTTTAAAAAATTTAATAAAACCATGAATCACTCATCTAACAACACAAAATCCAGCAGAAATCATCAGAGGTTCACGAAGCAACGTTGGACATGTTTTAATTCGCTCGTGAGTCGTGACAAATCCATTTCCTCGTCAGTGAAGGATGAAGCGATCACTTGACTTTTGGCAAAAAAACTAAATAAAAGTCCAGCTCTGGGATAAAGAAGGGATATTTAATACATTTTGTGTCACATAAAAAACAGTCCTGCATCGCTTTGCAATCCTTTGAATGAGAACGAGCTGCGGCTGGGACAGGTGGGGGCGTGGGTTGGGGCGTGACAAACAACTCTGTTTTTATTGGCTGTCAGTGTCCTGGTCACTCTTGTGTTTTCAGTGTTTTTATAAATGCTGATAGAGAAGCAAGGGGACAATAGATTTTTTCAGAGATTACTTTGTCTAACATCAGTTTGTCAGTAGATAGTGACTGAGTGAAGAAATATGTTAAAAATATATTGTTTGAAAAGTTACAGACTACATTACAATCTTACATACCCCAGCTTTAACGGCGGGTCACTCTGTTTTTTTAGTGTTTTTATAAATGCTGATAGAGAAGCAAGGGGACTATAGTTTTTTTCAGAGATTACTTTGTCTAACATCAGTCTGTCAATAGATAGTGACAGAGTGAAGAAATATGTAAAAAATATATTGTTAGAGAAAAGTTACAGACTGCATTACAAAGTTACATAGTGCAGCTTTAAAACTGTTTAAATTGATTGAAGGTTACATTTTTCACACAAATGATGTCATTATAATAATTATTATTACTAATTATTATATATTTATTATCCTTCTTAATAAATGAAGTTTTCTTCAGAGAAACTGGCTCATCCTGACAGAATCCGGGCCCAGGACTCGACCCAGAAGCTTCATAACCTCAACAGAACCACAAGTTTCCCTTCACAGACATCGGGTTTTCCAGAACGTACTGGCACCAGAGATTTGACCTTTAGGTGTGAAATGAAAGTTTCACTTAGTCCAGATCAGTTTCAGGTTCTGAAGAACCGACTTGCACCTCACGAGAAATGAAATGGAAACATCTCAAAGCCGAGACATAGAGGAGCTGAAGTTCAGCAGAACTGAAACTGAAGCTGAAGCTAAAGATGAAGCTAGATGAAGCCAAAGCTGAAGCTAAAACTGAAGCAAAATGCTGTCAAAAAATTTAGAACAAAATGATTTTTTTTTTTTTGTAAAAACAAAGTTAAGGCTGAAATATTTTAGTGAAGAAGCTGAAATGAACTGTAAAAGCCCAAAGAAGCAAAACACTAAACTGACAGATTAAAAGCCGAAAGAAGGAAAAGTTAAAAGCTAAAGTGGCAAAGTCTGAATATTTATCTTTATGTAGCTTGAACATTTGAAATGACGTTTTATTTGTTTCTTTAAAAACATTTAAAAAAATTACAGTAAAAATCATACTCAACATTTCTCAATAAAAACTTGACGTGTTAGTTTTTCTTTAAGGGGCAGATATTATAAGATTAATTCTTCTTATGCTGCCTTAAATTTTATTTTGACTGTATAGTTTGTATTATTTTTGAGTTGTTATGGTTTCTTAATGAAATGAAATGAAGAAAAGTTAAATAAATACATTTTATTTAACGATGTTTTATTGCCCTCTGGTGGTCAAACTCTATAAACGCAGATTTGACAAATAATTTTTGATCTGAAGAGTTTTGATTCACATTCATCAGATTCTGCTCAGAACATTAAAGACAAGTTTATTATTTAACTTATTTATTCATTAATGATAAAATATAAAAACAGGAATCAGTAAAGAACCATCCAGCAGAACAACCCGGATGTTTGACAAAACAAACACTTTCTAAATAAAAGCCCAATAATTTATAAAAACTGCTTTGTGGCGACGTCAAACACTCATTATTAATTAAAGCTGACCCTTTTTGACCATTAACACAAAGATTCAGGGGCGGCCGGCCAATAGGGGGTGCTAGGGCGCCGCCCCACTGGAACTTCTGGACCATTTTACATTGAAGACTTAATTTTTTTAAATAAAAATGAAATAATAAAATAAAAATATTTTGAAATACATGCATATGTTTTTAGTTGTGTAGGATAAATATTTTATGAGTAATGATGAGTTATAGGCTATTGTTTGTTTCAAAAAACGTTTTCTGATTGGTGACGTATTTCCTGTTCTGGGGGCGCATGAATCTTATGGCGCATGCGCAGTTATTCCATGACGTTTCAAAACAATGGGAAGATGCAGGGCAGTTTTCAATGCCCTGGACACGTCCAACTGAGCTGTACATACAGATCATGTGCTTCCTGTTTTGTTTTTTGTCTGGGAAATGTGCCGTGCAGTCAGTGACTCAAACAACTGGCTGCAGGTAGGTTTTAAATCATTGAAAGCCAGTGGTGGGCCACCGACCGCTAGGTAGCGCTAATGCGCTAATCCGCTTATAGCGTAGCTAAATAATCTGTTAGCTTTACAGCGGATTGACTAAGTTTTATAATTCATAAGCGGATTTGTGCTATTTTTATTTAAAATGCAGTACCGCTAATAACTAATTATCTATCAGTAAAAACGAAATAACGTATTTACGAGCAGCGCCGGATGTGGTCCGTGACAAAAAAGCGTCCCCCTCAGTCTCTTGGTGTGTGCTCTCTCTATAGCAGTTAGCAGCCAGTGTGTTACTCTGCAGCCTTATTGCTTGTTTTCGAAGAGTCAGACGAAGACTTTTTAACATGGAGGGTGAACTTATGGATGTTTCTCAGGGCCTACGCGACGCGTCTGGATTTAAAAATAGAATTTCGCCACATTAGCACTCTTCAAAATGGCGTCCGCGACGGCCAAAGAAGCCAGGATTTTACAACAAAACACGGTAAAACAATTATTTCTTTGCTGAGAAAAAATATATTTCATAGCTGACGTTATAGCACAAGTTTTTCTGAGCTTGAGAGTTTCACGAAATGGTCAAATCTGCTGGATTTAAAAAAAGTAGTTCACCATTAGGACTCTTCAAAATGGCGTCCGCGACGGCCACAGAAATTAAGAACATAAAATAGACAGGGCAGCAAACTTACATACTCAGGGAATCACAAGGAACTCAGGAGACAGAGGCAACAGGAGACAATGCCAGGACAATGATAAACACAGAGATACAGACTTATTTTTGATTTGATGTTCATTCATTCATTTTAAAAGAACAATACAAAACAGTTTCATCAGATACAAGGATGAATAGACTTTTAGCTGAATGGATGGATAGACAGTTAGCTGGATGGATGATCTTTAACAAGTTCTAAAATCATTAAAATTTAACCTCAGCTTGTGCCTCTGACCCAACAGAACCTCCTTCAGCAGCAGAACCCTCTGTGGTTCTCTGCAGGACTTCACTCTCCTGGGGCCTCATGTATCAACCATGCGTGCGCACAAAAACATTGCGCACGTCACTTTCCACGCAAAGTGGCGTATGTATCAAATCTGATATGAACGGGAATATCTGCGCATCCACGTAGAAATCCACGGCTGCTCCCCTGTTGGCGTACGCACGTTTCTGTGGTTATTGTTCCTTTGGCGACACTTACAGGTGATCTGTGAAACCGTGTCCACGATGTGAAAACAATCATAAATCCCACCAAACACACATGATTAACGATTATTACATCCACATGGACGCAATTAGATGAGTGGATATAAAAGCATGCGCCAGATAGTGGCAACAATATTGACAACAATGAGATGTAATTTCTTTAGATAAGAAGTTAACCAAGGTGTATTAACACGCCTACGTTTAGGTCAGTGGGTAAAGCGCTTGCCTTTAGTTCCAAAGGTCGTGAGATCGACTCCCGCATGGTACAACGTTTTTCTTTTTTTTTTCGTTCCAGATTGAAATACACATGAAAACTATTTACAAAACAATAAATCGTCTGCTTCCTTTCATTTCATGTATTGTTCTATTTCTTGTTGTTTCATTCAATAGTTTTCCTGTGGTCTTTAAATCTGGAATGAAAAAAAAAAAACATTGTACCAAGCGGGAGTCGATCTCACGACCTTTGGGACGAAGGGCGGGCGCGTTCGCCACTAAGCTATACAGGCATGTTAGATCAGCTTGGTCAACTTCTTATTTAAAAGTGGATGGTTTGTTTTGCACTGTGCGTGCCGAATGAAGCCTTTTTCCGTGCTTCTCTGCCTCACTCAGAAGTGATTTCTGTTCACAGTCCGTGAAGTTCCTCTTTTTTCCACGTTCCGACATGGTTTGCAATGGAGCAGAGACGACATTCCTGTCGTGCATGGCATATTTGAATGACTTTGCATATTCATACGGAGGCGTGTCAAGGGCGGAGTCGGCCACTCTCTCATGTGCGCTGAATTCCACGTTGATTGTGTTGTACATAAGGAATGTGCGTGGATTCCGGTGTACGCACAGTTTGATAAATCTGGATTTTTTTGTGCGTGGACACTTTTCTGGATTTGTCCGTACGTGACTTTTCAGTAAGAAATCTACGCAAGTCTTTGTACATGAGGCTTCTGGAGGAGTTCTGACCCACTCTTCTTTCCATTGTTGCTTCAGTTCTTTGAGGTTTCTGCTCAGCTCTCTGAAGGTCCCACCTTCAGGTTCAGGTTCTGGACTCTGACTGGGCCGTTGATTTGATTTGATGTTTATTCATTCATTTTAAAAGAACAATACAAAACAGTTTCATCAGATACAAGAATACAAGTAGGATAAAATGAAAGGAGCAGAAAGAAGATGAAATCTTATTATATCTGCCCCTTATTTCACAGTTTGTTCAACCAATGATAACCTTCAAACTACATCACAAAATGAATAACTCTACTTAATTTTTCTAACTGTAATACACAAACACACTAAGCTACATCATATATAGTTTTTGAGCAAGTCCTTTTTGACCTTTTTCTTAAATGTATACATTGGGCAGCACGGTGGCACAACTGGTAGAGCTGCTGCCTCTCAGCGAGAAGGTTGCCGGTTCAAATCCCGGTCCGGGGCCTTTCTGGGTGGAGTTTGCATGTTCTCCCCGTGCATGCGTGGGTTTCCTCCGGGTACTCCGGTTTCCTCCCACAGACCAAAAAACATGCTTGTTAGGCTGATTGGTGACTCTAAATTGACCCTAGGTGTGAGTGTGAGAGTGGATGGTTGTTTGGTGTGAGTGAGACAGGTCCCTCTTGTAAATGAGTCCCCGTGACTCAACGAGGCTAGCCTGTATAAATAAAGGTTGAATGAATGAATGAATGAATTGATTTTGCATTTTTAACATCACTCTCCAGAACATTCTGTAACACCTATGACACGCTATTAACCTTGGCTAGTTTGCCAATTATCTAAACAACGCTCATGGCGTGTTTACAGTCTAGTTAGGTTAAGGGCTAGTTACCAGGTTCGACTTCTGGAGCAAAAAAGAAAGAAGTAAAATAGTAAACCTTAAATTATTGACTCAGACCACAATGTGAAAGTTGAACTGCCAGCTTATCATTTAATTAAAAAACAAATGAATAAACAACAACAATACACACAATCACATACAATTACACTCAAAACGATATAAATAAATCCCTTGTTCCCTTTTTGGTAATTTATTAACCTCTTCTTAGAAGTTCAATAAACACTAAATGGTAATTAAGGGTTGCTATTTATTTTATATCTAATTTGTATTCTAGTTTATTTCAATTTAGTACTGCAATTTATTTAATTTACAGCTAATTAATCTTTTAAACCTAATTTAAAAGATTAGGGCTCCTTTAAGAATTTAAGCTATTTAGTTTTCTAAATTAACTACTTCTCAAAATAAATCTTATCTATTTTTAAATTCAAAAACCCAACAACAATTTACAGTTCACAACTTAATAAATACTAATTGGGATTTAAGAAAAGAAAAAATGTAAAAAGAACCACAGAAATTCAGTAAACTGAATAATGTGTAATCAATTCGACCTTTTCCCTTCTCTCATGAAAAGTTCTGGTTGAGAAATCGGTTCTGAAAAGTCCACTGCTCTTTTTTTAGAGAGGCGGGAACAATTTGGATCATACCACTTTTCTTTGGGTAAGATGAAGTGTTCCAGCAGGAGGCGGAGCTTCTGCTGGGCGGTTCTTCAATTCCTGGGGTTACTGACTCGCCATCTATTTTCAGTCTGGACACAGCTGCTGACAGGGAACTTCCGGTCCAGCTCCTGACTCAGCAGAACCGTTGAAACACCCTCAGCAAGGCTTTCCAGAAGGTTCTAGAAGCTTTCTCATAGAACTGGAAAGAACCTTCCAGCACACACAAGGGGGAAAAAAAAAAAAAGCCTGGCACAGCCAGGGAGAAACACAAAAGTCTGTTTTAGCTTTCTAAAATTACAATAGTCACTCGGTTTTGCTGACACATCTCAAACCAGTTTTTTAGGCATAAAACGACATAAATTGTGTTTCTTATCTTTCTCCTTCGGTGAGACAAAAATATATAACATATAAATTATTTTTCCAGAAAATAAAATATACTTTTAACTCACCAAGTTCAGTTCTGTTCAGAAAATAAAATTCCTGAACGCAGTCAGGTCGAGGAAAAAAGTGCAGAAACCACTCTTTACGTCTAAAGAGTTTTCTCAGGCGACAGGCACCTTTCTGATCAACGTTTCTCTAACTTTCTCCTCTCTTCTTCTCTTTCTTTTACAACAAAGCGTTCCGCTTCATTGCTTTTCAGTCTCTGACTTTCCCGCTTCAGGTGACTTGTATTTATACACTCTGCTGCACATGCGCAGAGGGAAACAGAACCCAACGGCTGTGGGACCAGTCATGTGAGCTGCACATGCGCAGAGGAAAACAAAACTTAACGGCTGCTGGACCAGTCACGTGAGCTGCACATGCAGGCAACCTTTCAAAATAAAAGTCTTCTGCTTACATTAAATACTGTGACCAAAATAACCTCTTTGTGTACAGATTTCAACACAATAAAAGATAATTACACCAAATATTACCTTTAAAATACCTGTAATCATTATCTTTCATGGTTTCAACCATTTTAGACCTATTTCCTATTTATTTCTCTATTTATTTATTTATTTCCTATTAATCTGTTTAATAGCCAAATAAATAAAATGGATACAACAATAAAGGTTATTTTAGCCTGGGTTACACCCTCCCCACTTGAATCTATGCAAGTCCCTTTGCATACTACTCAAATTAGGCTAATTGGTTCTGAGGGTTTTTCTATAGAATCTGTGACAGCTTCACTCAAACTTTGGAATAAAGATTGGACTATACTGACAATAGGATTTCCTAATTTTGGATAGGTTAAGATCTTTGGTTTGGTCCTCTGTCGAGAAGGTCTGCTAGCAGCTAGTTCTGTCTCAGGGTCGCATTCTCTGTCCTCATTGGTCATGAGTTCAGTCTCGTTAACTTCAGTCTGAGTCGGTTCATCAGCATTAGCTTGACTAAGATCTGAAGCATTATCTATCTCATCAAGGTGAGTGTCTGATTCCCTAACTCGTTTAGGTTCAGGTACACTCTGTGTTTCTTTCAAGTTATCTCTTTCAAGTTCTGGAGGAGTTTCAGAAGGAAGGACTACCTCGTACTCCTCGACCACCCTAGAGATTTCCTGCAGAGGGCCTGGAGTGTCAACGTCCACATGAACTGACCCCTCCAAGACTTTGTTTTGGCCTGCAGGAAGGACTTCAGGCTCACTTCCTGACAACCTGACAAGACCAATATTACTGGTTTCTTCCTGTCTGTACCTCTCTTGTAACACGTTCAGCACGCCTCTGTAGCTACAAGAAAGGGTACTGGAATCTGTGTTAGCAAGAGAAGAATTTTCAAAAAGAAGATCAAGAATGTTTGTACCAATCACAAGGGAAGATTGGACACTGGAGCGCGTGTCTGGAATAACTAGCGCAAGAGAAAACACTGTGAACTCTTCTCCAAAACCATCCTCTGGAAAGGTGATGTTAACACAAATATAGCCTGAATATGGGATATTCTGACCATTTGCGACTTCAACTTCAAGAAGGTCACTTATGGGGTAGATCTTCAGATGTGAAAGATAACTGTCATAAAATGACTGGGACACAGTTGTCACTTGTGACCCGGTATCAAGAAGACAATTACACATCTGTCCATTAATTAGTACCTCAGCGGTGTACTTGGCTCCAACTAAGCCTTTAGGTAACTTCACACTAGCTGATTTATTGTGAAGAACCCGTTTCCTGTTTTTTCTGGGATGTCTAGTGGGACGGGTATCAATAACAGCACTCATTTGTCCCGCAATGAGGGCTTCGTCTAGTTTAAAGACGGTGTTCGATTGTTCTGTTTATCCCAAAGCAACTGTTTTGCTTTTAACTGGGTTCTCTTTTCTGCAACAAGGGATGGATTTGATTCACTTGTGCAAGCTGAAACAATGTGACCATCCTCGCCACACCGAAAACAATACCAAGGCTTCGGCCTACGTTTTACAGTTTGGACTGTCGCAGTTTGTTCAGGTGCCTTAGACTTAGTTTGCTTCTTAGTTCTAGGTGCACTAGCATTTTTCTGAGTGGAGTTTGGTGATTGTAGTCTAATCAATTGGCTCCGGAGCTCAGCAATCTGTGCTTTTAGTTCTGTGACCTGGGCCTCATGTATCAACCTTGCGTGCGCACGAAAACATTGCGCACGTCACTTTCCACGCAAAGTGGCGTATGTATCAAATCTGAAATGAACGGGAATATCTGCGCACCCACGTACAAATCCACGGATGCTCCCGAGCAGGCGTACGCACGTTTCTGTGGTTCTTGTTCCTTTGGCGACACTTACAGGTGCTCCTGAAAAACTGAAGCCCCACAGTCTGTGGTTGACTTGAAGAGCGGCTTGAAGACCTTTCTTTTTAACCGAGCACTCTACCACCTCATGATTTTGATATCAGTTGATACTGTTATTGAATTTAATTGTTTTGTTCCATCGACATTACATTCTGTTGCACCTCGTAGCACCTTGTGATTCCCATTGATGGAAAGTGCGTCATAAATAGAATTCATCATTATTATTATAAACTGTGCATGATGTGAAAATGATAATTGTTCACACCAGACACATGATTAACAATTATGACATCCACATGGACGCAATTAGATGAGTGGATACAAAAGCATGCGCAAAATAGTGGCAACAATATTTACAACAATGGCTCTATTTTTATTAGAGGACATAGCAAATCGCGCCATACGCAGAGAGCGTGTTTTTCGAGACCGAGAGGATTTTCTGGCTCATGATGATGACTGGCTCATCAGTCGTTTTCGGCTCCCGAGGGCAGTACTTCTGCAACTGTGCTTAGAGCTACGACCGGTTTTGGAGCGCCACACAGCCAGGAGCCGTGCGCTGCCTGTACATGTGCAGCTGCTGACGACACTGGGATTTCTCGCAACAGGGGCATTTCAGAGGGAGTTGGCAGACCGATCGGGAGTGTCTCAGTCCACACTGAGCCGAGTCATGCCAGCTGTGTGGGATGGAATTATCCGTATGTCACCCAGGTACATAACATTCCCATACAATGCAGCTGAACAGGCCAACATCAAAGCGCAATTTGCAGCGAGAACCGGTTTTCCTAATGTAATCGGGGCTGTCGACTGCACACACATTGCTATAAAAGCACCATCACAGGATGAATATGTTTATGTTAACAGGAAACATTTTCATTCAATCAATGTGCAAATCATTTGTGACGCGCAAATGCGTCTGACAAACATTGTGGCGAGGTGGCCTGGCTCAACACATGATTCATTCATTCTACTGAACAGCATGGTTGGGAACAGACTACAAGCTGGAATGGTGCGAGATGGTTGGCTCCTTGGTGAGTAAATTATTTATTTTATCATCCTTATGATCTCTTATGCGCATGGAACCTGTGCGCACCCACATGTCGCCCTGTCTTTGAAGTTCCATTACTAGTCAGTGCTTCAAGCGATCAACTTTCTGTTAATGGCTGGTTAATATTTAGTATCCGAGCAGTCTACCAAGCCCTTGATTGTACCTGTGTGCATAGCGGTCCTGCAAATAAACGCGTGCGTAAAGTGTGGAATGGTGGTTCTGCAAATTAACACGTGCGTAAAGTGTGGAATGCGTCCAGCGCACTGCTGCGTTCACTAACACAAAGTAACCCAAATGCGCAGCATTACCAACTGATAATCATCTGACCCTGCCCCATTGTAATTTATTATTTCTATCTCACAGGGGACCGTGGTTACCCACTGAAAACATGGCTCATGACTCCTCTCGCCAACCCCCACACTGAGCAAGAGCGGAGGTATAATGACGTCCATTCCCGCAGCCGGTCAGTCGTCGAGAGGACAATTGGCCTGCTAAAGGGACGGTGGCGCTGTCTGGACAGGACTGGAGGTCTGCTGCTCTATAGTCCTGAAAAAGTGTGCCGCATTGTGATGGCATGTGGCGTCCTCCACAATCTTGCACACGGACTTGACATACCACAACCTGACTTGCCCCCACCTGAGGAGCCAGAACCTGCACCACCAAATGTACATCCCACCCAGGCAGCTATTAGGGCCCGGCAAAATGTGATAGCAAATATATAAAACAGACAAGTACACATGATCACCTCAACAGAGCATTTAATGTTGAGTTAATGTCCACAAGGACTCTGACGAGTTGCTCCATGCGGTCATTACTGGAGAGGACCCTGATTAGTTGGTCCAGCCGGTCGTTTATGCCATTGATACCGGCAACAATGGCATGCTGCGTCTGCAGGACGTCTGCTGTCATCACACGGCCAGGACGGACATCAGCAGCTGCGGGGGCATCAGCAGCTGGCAGGTGGGGTGCGGGGGCATCAGCAGCTGGCTGGTGGGGTGTGCTGGTGGCGGGGGCAGCAGGGGCTGGCAGGTGGGGTGTGCTGGTGGAGGGGGCAGCAGGGGCTGGCAGGTGGGGTGTGCTGGTGGAGGGGGCAGCAGGGGCTGGCTGGTGGGGTGTGCTGGTGGAGGGGGCAGCAGGGGCTGGCAGGTGGGGTGTGCTGGTGGAGGGGGCAGCAGGGGCTGGCTGGTGGGGTGTGCTGGTGGAGGGGGCAGCAGCAGCTGGCTGGTGGGGTGTGCCGGAGGCGCGGGCAGCAGGGGCTGGCAGGTGGGGTGTGCTCGAGGTGCCCGTGGTGCCAGACGTTCCAGGGACACCGGGGGAGCAGCCAACACCTGAGCCACCAGGCTGTGTGTCCTCTGTTCCATCCACTGATGGCAAAATAAAATGTGTACATGTGAATAAAATATAATTGAATCCCATGACTGCATCATTGTTATTCTTATAGTCACCAGTGTGAGAACAAGGTATTATGGCATTTAGAATTAACACTGACTTATTGACTTACTGCGACTGTCCGAATCCCCCGCATGCGGATCCACCACACCTGAGAGGGCCGTGTCGCCCACAATGCCGGCAACCCGCCGGTCGAATGGGGTGAGGTCATCGTCCCCTGTACCCCCGCCTGTCATCAGCGCACTCTGGCGATGGGCTGCTGTCCTCCTTTTCACGTCCCCCTTGATGTCCGACCACTTCTTCTTGACCTCGGCCACTGTGCGCTGCTCGGATCCAACAGCATTTACGGCCTCACACAGGCTGTCCCACTCCTGCCTCTTGCGCTTCGCTGTCACGCCAGCGGACAGCGAGCCAAACAGGACGGTTTTACGTGCCTCCACCTCGCCCAGGAGTGTCTCCTGTTCACACTCGGTGAAGTTCCTCTTTTTCGTGCGTTTCGCCATGGTTTTCAATGGAGCGGAGACGACTTTCCGCCGGTTCAGGGCATATTTAAATGAATTTGCATATTTATATGGGGGCGTGTCAAGGGCGGAGTCGGCCACTCGCTCATGTGCGCTGAATTTCACGTTGATTGTGTTGTACATAAGGAATGTGCGTGGATTCCGGTGTACGCACAGTTTGATAAATCTGGATTTTTTTGTGCGTGGACACTTTTCTGGATTTGTCCGTACGTTACTTTTCAGTAAGAAATCTACGCAAGTCTTTGTACATGAGGCCCCTGATCACCTTGGTGAATCACAGGTGGAACTACTTTTTGAGGTTTCAATTTGTCTATTTGCTTCTGCATCTGAGTCATCTGGGTTCTCATCTCAGTGAGAACGTCTTGCAGTGTGGGTTCAGAGAGGTCAGAGGTCACAGTAATACCTTGGGAGGTTACTGTTCGCCTCGCAGCAGCGAAGTGTTTTTTCATTCTGCTCTCTTTTGCCACATGCTTATCTTCTTCCACTCTTAGCTGCAGCAGCAGCTCAGTGAATGAAGGTGGTTTATCTTTCTTTCTTTCAAGCTCTAGTTCTGCTAATAAGGCGTTGTCCCAACACCCACGACAGAACTGACGCAGAAGGTGTCGGTCAGCTTCGGTGGGAACTGCTCCACCTCTGCTCAGGGCTTTAGAAAGGACTGTCTGCAAGCGATGAAGGTAATGTGATGGCTTTTCACCAGGATCTTGGAGAGTGCTAAGAAATTTAGCAAAGAGCTCATCGCCATCTTCCACTGCACCAAAAGCTGAATTCAACAGTTCTATATAAGCTAATGGGGATGCAGTAGAGCCTAATGGTTTTACTACATTGGATGCAGGTGGAACAAGGCTGTCTAAAATTTTTCTCGAGCATTGCAGAACAGACAGATCTGGATCCTGAAGCATGAGCTCAACACTGTTGCGCCATGTGTCAAATTCAATCTCATGACTCGGACATGGTAATTTGCCTGAAAACTGCCTAAGACGGAAAGAGGCACTCACCTGTGAGACTGGAGCTTCATTTCGCACTATGTGCTCTACGATAACTTTCTGCACCTCAGGATGAGTGACAATGTTCTGTGTTAGGTTAGAGGCTAAATTGGGTCGAGGTCGGTTGTCTGAGTCAGAATTTTTCAGAGTAGTTTTAGACTGCTCTGCATTTCCATTGAAGGAAATTCGGTCATTTTGTGTCTCGAGAGTGAAATTTTCATTTTTCACTGTCTCAAAACTGCCTGTTACTGCTTCAGAGCAATTTGACAAATGCTCACGCAGTACAGCTTCAAAACATTCTCCACCTAATTTAGCAATTTCTTGCAGTTCACCGATAAAACGGTGGGTGGCTCTAAATGTAACATGAGACACATACTCACCGGACAGGGCTCTGATCTGGTGAGAAACTTCACTGGAGCTGTCAAATGTGTAAGGGAGTAAAGGTTCAAGTGCTGTTAAAGCAGTTCTACTCTCAAACTCTACAATGACATTTCTATGATAAGAAGACTGGGGGTCATCTATTCTCAAAATTCTCATGATTTTTCCATACCTGTTAAGGAAATCTGACACATTTTCATCAACTTCTGTGTCAGTAATACCACTAACAATAACGGCATTTGGAACTTTAACGTTTTCTTTATCAATTATATCCATTTTGCTGAACTTGGCTTTTTTTTTTCTCTTTTAATCTAATTTTCTAATTTCAATTTTCTATTTTTCTACTGTGGATCTGAGTTAAAAATGAAGTTTAAGCTTCTATTTTATTTTATCTTATTTAATTGCTCCTGGCTGGCTCGCCAATTTTTCTGTAACACCTATGACACGCTATTAATCTTGGCTAGTTTGCCAATTATCTAAACAACGCTCATGGCGTGTTTACAGTCTAGTTAGGTTAAGGGCTAGTTACCAGGTTCGACTTCTGGAGCAAAAAGAAAGAAGTAAAATAGTAAACCTTAAATTATTGACTCAGACCACAATGTGAAAGTTGAACTGCCAGCTTATCATTTAATTAAAAAACAAATGAATAAACAACAACAATACACACAATCACATATAATCACACTCAAAACAATATAAATAAATCCCTTGCTCCCTTTTTAGTAATTTATTAATCTCTTCTTAGAAGTTCAATAAACACTAAATGGTAATTAAGGGTTGCTATTTATTTTATATCTAATTTGTATTCTAGTTTATTTCAATTTAATACTGCAATTTATTTAATTTACAGCTAATTAATCTTTTAAACCTAATTTAAAAGATTAGTGCTCCTTTAAGAATTTAAGCTATTTAGTTTTCTAAATTAACTACTTCTCAAAATAAATCTTATCTATTTTTAAATTCAAAAACCCAACAACAATTTACAGTTCACAACTTAATAAATACTAATTGGGATTTAAGAAAAGAAAAAAATGTAAAAAGAACCACAGAAATTCAGTAAACTGAATAATGTGTAATCAATTCGACCTTTTCCCTTCTCTCATGAAAAGTTCTGGTTGAGAAATCGGTTCTGAAAAGTCCACTGCTCTTTTTTTAGAGAGGCGGGAACAATTTGGATCATACCACTTTTCTTTGGGTAAGATGAAGTGTTCCAGCAGGAGGCGGAGCTTCTGCTGGGCGGTTCTTCAATTCCTGGGGTTACTGACTCGCCATCTGTTTCAGTCTGGACACAGCTGCTGACAGGGAACTTCCGGTCCAGCTCCTGACTCAGCAGAACCGTTGAAACACCCTCAGCAAGGCTTTCCAGAAGGTTCTAGAAGCTTTCTCATAGAACTGGAAAGAACCTTCCAGCACACACAAGGGGAAAAAAAAAAAAAAAAGCCTGGCACAGCCAGGGAGAAACACAAAAGTCTGTTTTAGCTTTCTAAAATTACAATAGTCACTCGGTTTTGCTGACACATCTCAAACCAGTTTTTTAGGCATAAAACGACATAAATTGTGTTTCTTATCTTTCTCCTTCGGTGAGACAAAAATATATAACATATAAATTATTTTTCCAGAAAATAAAATATACTTTTAACTCACCAAGTTCAGTTCTGTTCAGAAAATAAAATTCCTGAACGCAGTCAGGTCGAGGAAAAAAGTGCAGAAACCACTCTTTACGTCTAAAGAGTTTTCTCAGGCGACAGGCACCTTTCTGATCAACGTTTCTCTAACTTTCTCCTCTCTTCTTCTCTTTCTTTTACAACAAAGCGTTCCGCTTCATTGCTTTTCAGTCTCTGACTTTCCCGCTTCAGGTGACTTGTATTTATACACTCTGCTGCACATGCGCAGAGGGAAACAGAACCCAACGGCTGTGGGACCAGTCATGTGAGCTGCACATGCGCAGAGGAAAACAAAACTTAACGGCTGCTGGACCAGTCACGTGAGCTGCACATGCAGGCAACCTTTCAAAATAAAAGTCTTCTGCTTACATTAAATACTGTGACCAAAATAACCTCTTTGTGTACAGATTTCAACACAATAAAAGATAATTACACCAAATATTACCTTTAAAATACCTGTAATCATTATCTTTCATGGTTTCAACCATTTTAGACCTATTTCCTATTTATTTCTCTATTTATTTATTTATTTCCTATTAATCTGTTTAATAGCCAAATAAATAAAATGGATACAACAATAAAGGTTATTTTAGCCTGGGTTACAATTGTCCTGAGTTTTTTCATAATAGTATAAAAGTATGAAAATTTACACCAACACTGAAACACCAAACACCAAACACCCAATGAACATAAGCATAAAATGAAATAATAAAAGTGTAATACTGTCCTGAGTTTTTGCATAGTAGTATGAAAAGTATAAAAACGTAAATCTATAAAATAAACTGAAGTTTCTAGCGTTGACATTTGCAAAGAGTGGCACAGCAGCATATAAGTTAATGTACACAGTATATGTATGAGGTAGTTGATGTTGGTATAGAGGCAAAGTGGCATATGCAGTGAGGCACATAAGGCACATTTGGCATCCTTAGATAAGGCTAGTCAGAGAATGCTGTATATGTATCTGCAGTAGTGTAGATAAAAGTAGTGTAAATGTAAACAGTAGTAATAAATGTAAAGCAGTAGTAATAAATGTAAACAGTATTAATAAATGTAAACAGTGAATGTAAACAGTAGTATGACTATAGGCAGTAATGTAATACAAACATTAGTGCAAATATGAGAAGTAGTGCAAACTGAATGAACACATGACCGAGAGTTTAGTGAATAACCCGTTTGATGACACAGAGTCCAGTGTTAAAAACTTTGTGTTGAGTGGTAATGTGTGAGAAAGTTTTTTGTGTTAAGGCAGTTCAAATGGGAGGGGAGGCAGAGCAGGCAGAGTGTTTAGCATTCTGACTGCCTGATGAACAGAGCTGTCTCTCAGTCTGCTGGTACGAGCCTGGAGACTCCTCAGTCTCCTCCCTGATGGCAGCAGTCTAAAGCGGCTGTGTAGTGGGTGTGTGGGATCACCTGCCATGCGGTGGGCTTTCCGAGTGAGGCGTTTGCTGTGTAAGTCCTGCAGTGAGGGCAAGGAGGTGCCGACGATCTTCTCAGCTGCTTTCACGATGCGCTGGAGGCTCTTGCGGCAGGATGCAGTGCATGCACCAAACCACACAGTGATGCAGCTGGTCAGGACACTTTCTATGGCACCTCTGTAGAAGGTGCACATGATGGAGGTTGAAGCTCCAGCCCTTTTCAGCTTGCGGAGAAAGTAGAGCGCTGGTGAGCCTTCTTGGCCAGTGCTGCAGTGTTCCTGCTCCAGGACAGGTCCTTTGAGACGTGCACTCCCAGGAACTTGGTGCTGTCCACTCTCTCCACTGCGGTGCTGTTGATGGTCAGAGGGGCATGTTGTGCATCCCTCTTCCTGAAGTCCACAACAATCTCCTTTGTCTTCTCCACGTTGAGAGTGAGATTGTTGTGTCCGCACCACAAGGCCAAGCGGCTCACCTCGTTCCTGTAGTCCGTCTCATCGTTGTTGCTGATGAGACCTACCACTGTTGTGTCGTCCGCAAACTTGATGAAGTGGTTGGAGCTGTACGATGGTGTGCAGTCGTGTGTTAGCAGGGTGAATAGAAGGGGGCTCAGCACACATCCTTGTGGGGCCCCTGTGTTCAATGTGATGGTGCTAGATGTGTTACTCCCGATCCGTACTGTCTGTGGTCTCCCGGTCAGGAAGTCTAGCAGCCAGTTACACATTGAGGTGTTCAGCCCCAGACTGTCCAGTTTATGGATGAGCTGTTGGGGGATGATGGTGTTGAATGCCGAGCTGAAGTCGATGAACAGCATTCTAACATAAGAGTCCTTCGTGTCCAGATGTGTGAGAGCTGTGTGGAGGGCAGAGGAGATGGCATCGTCGGTTGAGCGATTAGGTCGGTATGCAAATTGGAAGGGATCCAGGGAGGCAGGGAGGACAGATGTGATGCTTTTCATGACTAGCCGTTCAAAGCACTTCATCAGGATGGGGGTGAGTGCTACTGGGCGATAGTCATTGAGGCATGCGGGCGTTGCCTTCTTTGGGACAGGGATGATGGTGGTGGCTTTGAAACAGGTGGGGACGATGGCCTGGCTTAGTGAGATGTTAAAGATGTCCGTGAAGACCGCTGCGAGTTCCCCTGCACAGTCTTTCAGCACACGACCAGGTATGTTGTCAGGACCAGAGGCCTTCCGGGCGTTAATCTTGATGAATGAACGCCTTACGCTGTCTGAGGACAGCGCCAGCACCTGGCCATCAGGAGAGGGGGGGAATTTATGTGCAGGTGTGCTGTTACTTGCCTCAAACCGAGCGAAGAACTCATTCAGTTCATTCAGCGTAGAGGTTGAGCTGTCACAGGTCTGGGGGGGGGGGGGTTTGTAGTCTGTGATGGTCTGTATTCCCTGCCACAGACTGCGTGTATCCTTGCTGTCCTTGAAACGGTGAGCTATTTTCTTGGAATACTGCTCCTTGGCCTCACTGATGCCCTGGGTCAGGTTCTTTCTGGCTGCCTTCAGGCCCACCTGATCTCCCGCTTTGAAGGCAGCATTCCTGGCTTTCAGGAGTCTGTGAACCTCAGCTGTCAGCCATGGCTTCTGATTAGCCCGAACAGTGATGGTTTTGAGGTTGGTAACATCATCAATGCACTTGGCGATGTATGAACATACAGTGTCTGAGTACTCCTGGAGACATGTGTTGTTGTTTGTGGTAGCAGCTTCTTTGAACATACCCCAATCTGTGGTGTCAAAACAGTCCTGGAGTGCCTCTGAAGACCCCTCTGGCCACACTCGTATCTGCTTGCGGACTGGTTTTGTGACTTTCACCAGCGGCCTTCCTGGAATAAGTTATCTTGAAGCCAACCAGGAGCTGACGCTTTTCTGATGATCGATGCGGATCCCAGGAGACGTTGAAACGTAAACGAGAACCGGTTCGGACATACTGGACCTGCAACGATTCTGTACGCCTGAAAGCTGGTACCATCTCCTTATAAGACTAGTCGTCTTCAAGGTAAAGAGCTGTTTACAAACGTACCTGGATTTAGCAAAAGTCGGATGGAAAGTGTCATCTGGTTAAACTCAAGATCAACAACTTCCTCTCTTAAACTCTCCCTATCTCCATTCTGTCTGGTAACTATATTTAAGCTAAAGAGCCACAGACTA
>JBBPBX010012475.1:28311-54020 GCA_038048925.1 Garcialebias charrua
TTTATTTATCCATCATAAAGATCACAGAAATATTGGGTAAACTGAAAAAGAAAAGAATCCGTGAAATTACTATTCAATCTGAATAAGTAAAGTAATTAAGGATAAAGAGGTCAGATAATACTGACCCCCCCTAAAATCCTTTACATCTGGGTGGCACCGTATGTGTTTAAAGATACAATATGGTGGTTACCCTCATGTTTGCTTCATCTGGTGGCCATACGTGTTTTCTGAAAGTTTATTGTTAAATCTGTGGTCTCTCATGAACTGCAACGTCATGTTTGCATGTTAGGATCCAAGTTTTAAACTCTGAGGATAATAATTTTGGCTGGAAGTGTTCAAGACAGGCAGATTCTGCATGTTATCATTTGAAGCTGAGAGATTGTTATTCGTTCAGCTCTTTAACACGCTGTTGGAAGCTTTAGGTGAGGTTTTGTCAGCCCGTGGTCTGTGGGGGGTTCTGGTTCGGTTCAGTCCAGTTCACGCACAGACTCCTGTACAAAGCTTTGTTGACCGCCGAGTCAAACTGCCTGAAAGCTATTATTAACATCTACCAGATCGCTGTGTGTGGTATTTTTACATTTTAGAACAGGTCAAAGCATATTACTGTTAGAACGTTGTCGGCTGGGTTCCGTCAGACCCGAGTCCTGCTCCATTAAAAAGTGGACCGGAACAGACCTTGAAGTGGTTCCATGAGAGTCCGTGTTTGTTCAACAGCTGCAGTGCTAGGTTACTAAGCGTAACTAAGTTGGCCTATCTAGGTGTGCTCGCCGCATATTTCAGAATTTTGGAAAGTTAATTTGAAGCATTTGAGTTATGTATAGAGTCTGTAGAATTGGGTTCTGCGGTGCTAAGCTAACGTTAAAGTGACGTGTCATACATGTTTGTTTATGAGCTGTGATTGGATAAAACGAGAGTCGTGATCTGTCAATCACGTCTCGTATCTGTAAAGCGTTGATTCGCTGAAGTGTGGACGCACGCCGATGCGACCAGCCCACTTCTGTTGTCATTTCCGGCACTGCATTGGTCGAAGGTAAGAAAACTACATTGACCAAGAATGCTTAGGAAAAGAACTACAAGCACTGTGATTGGTTGGTTAACGTCACGTATTTGTGTAGCGAGCTCCGCCTCGCTGGAAGCTGGTGACGCGCTACGCACGCTGCTGCGTCGGCCCGCCCCCTCTGTCTTCAGAATATGTGTCCCCCAACACAAGACAAACGGAGATTTCACTAGGAGCTCTCTAAATACATCATAAAAAGTCAGCATTTTTATAGTGAAATACCACTCTTAAAATTGCTCTGTGCACAAACCAACGACTCTTATTTATTCTAAATACAAATTTTGGGATAACAGAGGTACAGACAAACATTTTCACTTATTTTAAATACAAAAGAGTTTAAAATAACAAACTATGTACATTTTTTTTTCTCTTCACTCCAGATAACTGCAGCAACACTCAAACAGTTTTATTGAAACTGAAATACATCCTCTTGGAGCAAAATAAAACAAAATCTGCTAACATTTTAGTGTGAACATTGCATTTATTTGAAATCTTTAAAAAGGCGTTTGAGTGAAAGACAGAAAACATTAAGCGTGGTTTAATAGTAATTGTTTTAAAAGATGGGTCTATTAAGTTAATACGGCCACAAAGGCTTTAACTTACCATATTTTTCATTGAAGGTAAAACCTAAAATAAATAAAAAGGTACTGAATGAATAAAAGACTTGTTTATAGATTACAGGAATAAAACTACTGTATAAAGCTGTTTTAGTTAAATAACTCACCGCTAAGAAAACATTTATTTGCATACACTATAATAAATACCATCTTATTGATTCAAACAAAATCAAAACAAAAAGATGGCAGATACAGAGGCAGAAGATGCTGACTCATCTATAACAAATTTTGAAGTTTTAGAGCTGCTCAAAACAGAGATTCTAGCACTGCAGGACAATGTGCAATGGCTCACAACATCCCTAGAGGAAAGCATACATGCACGAGAAGAAGCTGAGAAGAAATGTACGGAGTTGAAATGTGATAAAAAGAGTTTACAGAGAGAATTAACAGTTTGTAAGGCTAAGCTGACCTTAACAACAATGAAACTCCATGAAACTGTGGAGAATGAAAAACGGCATATTTTATCTAAGTCACATGAGAGAAGCTTACATGAAAAAGCTCAAAAACTGGGCACAAAGCTACAAAGTGATCATAAAAAATCACAAGTACGGTGCACGGTGTTGCAAAATGAAAATGAGTGCTTACAATACAAACTAAAGATGCGCATACAAGTCAAGGAATTATTTTCACGAAGGCTCACACTAGTTGCGTTTACATGGACATAAGTAATCAGATCAAACGGCCGATCGGATCAAAAATGTGTCATGTAAACACCCCGTTCGGATCATTTTTTGTGAATTCGGCGTGATCCGTCCTAATTTGTGATCAGTTCGAAACAGGTGGTTTACACCGATCCGTTACCCGTTCGGTGTGCATGTAAACACTTGATCTGTTCCGTTTATCAAACTGTCCTGACTGCGCATGTGCGCTGCGCACCCCCCCCCCCCACTCCACCCCTCGTGTTTCCTTCTCCGCCTGGCTAGTGGCTAACGCTAACATGGTGGGGAAGCAAAACTGGTCGGTGAGCGATGCAACATTTCTAATGGAAACATTAAAATAGCTCAAAACTATCGAACGCCTTGACCGAACGTGTAGGAACACGGAGTTATTTACACAAGTACATGAAAAGCTGGAAGAAGCCGGAGATCGCTGGAAGTGCTTGAAAGCTAAGTGCTACAAAGCTAAAAACAAAAGCGGGAGAAGTGTCTACGACCCCACCACTTTTTCATTTTACGTGTTGATGGACAAACTGATGACAGCTCGGCCACTTGCCATCACAGCAGGCAGCGGTGTGGATCTTATGAGGAGAGGAATCTGAGGACTACAGCCCCAATGCTAACCAGAGGAGCATAGCATCTCTCCATCCTTTCTGGTAAGTTAGACTCTTCAAACCACATTAACCCTCTGTACTGTATTACCTGGAGTAATTAGAAACAACAAATGTGTTAAAATGTAATTATAATAAGAAATAAGAGTAGCTTTAGGGCAGTACAGTACTACTGTATTGTAGATTATAACACTACTTCAACTAACCACATAATTAACCTAACAAATTTCCACATATCAGTAGTCCAGTTAAACTTTATTTTGTTTGTTTTTCAGATGATGAGTCCAGCTTTGAAGAGGCAGCTGGCAGCAGCACACAACAGACAGTGGCAGGTGGCAGGTGATGGTGGCAGAAGATGAAAGAGTCCCAAGTCTTCTACTGAGGAATCCCAAGAAGTTCACACATAAGCTTTAGAACAACTCAAAACTGATTTGAAAATGTTTCAATTCTCCACAACCATGTTTCTTTGTCCCCTGACAGATCTGTAAATGTATTTTTTACACAGACATTAGGATTGATAGTTTATGGTACAATTAAGATGTCCTAACTTAATACAGTCAGGTGGTTTAATAAGGACTCTGAGTTTCTGCATGACTCACAGGATAAAAACACATTTGCTACTCTATCAGGATACAGAAACATACATTTTGGAAGTAAAATCAAATATTTTGTCACCAATTTTTAGTTGTCCTAAATCACATGCATACATTGAAATTGTGAAAGTATGTGATGAGTTGATAAAGAAGTTACTGAAGAAGTACAGTAACTGTAGTTTTAAATGACCAAATAATGTTTTTTTGTTTTTGTTGTCATCATTACAAGATTTGATCTGTGCACATCGTCTGTTTTGCACAAACGTTTTGAATGTTTAATTTTTGTTTTTCTGATATACCTCAAATTGCACTAAGAATGAAACATGTTTCAAACAAGCAATATCAATTGTTTACAAGAATTTGTTAAAATGTTTGGTCCATTAAAGAGCTCAGATGTTCACTAGTATTATTTGCAGTTTTTTATTGTGATAATATATTTATACAAATGTTAACTGCATGTGAACACAAATACATGACAAGTATCTTTTTAGAAGAACTCTCTACTGTGACTTCAGCAACCTGAAGGTCATCTCTACCTCCACCTGACTGAGCAAAGGTAAACATTAAATGACTTGAGGAGTCAGGCGAGGACAGTTTGCGTATCCTTTGATGAGCCAGTCCAACAGCAGGTATGCAGGGTCACCAACAATGAAGAGACGGACGTCCTTTCCTTCAATGTTCCTCACAGACTGCAAAAAAAGAACATGCCAATATTTAGTGTTCAACTTTTTATTTGTTTAAAGGCATGGTTCAAACAAATTTTATTTTAAATAAAACTTTACAGTAAGTATGTCTACTGATTACTTAGCTGTAATAGTTCTAAAACTAAATACAATATAGTAAATGTTAGCCTTACATTTTGGCAACATTTAACTCCATTTGTTTAAAGACATGGTTCAAACAAACGTTTTTTTTTTTTAAATAAAACTTTACAGCTAAGTATGTCTACTGATTACTTGGATACTAAATACAATATAGTAAATTTTAGCCTTACATTTTGGCAACATTTAACTATTTGTTTAAAGACATTCAAATAAACATTTTTTTAAATAAATCTTTACAGCTAAGCATCTCTACTTTGAGATACTTAGCTGTAATTGTTGTAGTGATACTAAATACAATATAGTAAATACAGTATATTAGCCTTACTTTTGTCAACAGATGAGCCCTTTGAGTGGCGCAGGACATTGGCATCACGGCACTGCCTGGCATCTTGCAACTGATGCTCCAGAAACAGGAAAACAGAGGAAGAATAGTAATTAATAACAAATACAGACAGTATCATGCAGACAGGTAGAAAAGGAAAGGACAAAAAAGTTTATTAAAGCATACAGCGTTTTTATTGTCTTACCAACAGTTGTCCACGACAGCTTGGAGGACAGAAGACGACCAGCGCTCTCATCCTGTGAATAAAAAAACTAAAAGCACGCGCTGCTTCACCTGTAGTTCTATCAGGGAGTTAGTAAAAACTCAGTCGCCGTCATTACAATCTGGTGCGAGTCCATTTTTGACGACTTGTTTACTTTCGTCCCGGAAGTAACTTCTTCTTCTGTGGTTTTAACGGAAGTAACTTCTTCTTCGGTGTTTTTTTAAGGGGTGTGTACCACTCTGCGCATGTCAGAACTTCTGATCAGAATAAAAGCCTGCTGCATGTAAACACTCATCATGAACGGATTGTGCCCATGTAAACGGTACTATCTAATTATGCGATCAGAACACATTTCAATCAGGTCACAAAATTTTGTCCATGTAAACACAGCTACTGTTACAACGTGATAATGAAAGGTTGCGAGCCCAACTACAAAGTTGTCAGGCACGGCAGGCTTTGACAAAAGATCAACTCTCTGTAGAGAGAAAAAGATGGTTGGATCTCAGGGAAACACAGTTTCCAAAACCGCAGCCTAGATCACCAACACCGCAGCCTAGAGCACCAACACCGCCGCCTAGATCGCCTACACCGTTGCCTAGATCACCAACACCGCGGGCTACATCACCACTACCCCCTCCCCGGAAAAAGCGGGCACTCCAACCGTACAACGTACCTGGTAAGCCCTCTCAACAGAGGCAGGGACCTGCGTACTATGGGCCAGAAAACCCACTACATACGCAGATGGATGAGACTGATGATAACCCACATTCTCCTCTCTCAATGGCTGAACTATGGAATATGGATAAAAGCATTCAAACCTTCGCTCCAGGTCCGTTGGGCTCACATGAAACCAAGATCCATCTCAATGACCTTGATTTCCAGCTTCAACGCTTCCCAGAAGCTACAGTTGATGATAAAATCTGTCTAGTAAGGTTAACCTCGGACAGGACAGTGCATGCTTTCATGAAGCGTCAACGAGATGCCGTGATGAAAGACTACAGTCTTTTATGTGCTGCGCTGATAGAGTATACTCCCTGCACGGGGCCCGATGGCATAGCGGCGGCTGACGTCAAGCAAGGTAGGAATGAGCATCCAAGGTCATATTATGACCGAATATTCCGTGTCTATTTCGGTGACAGATGCAAACCAGAAATGGAGGAAGAGGTAGGGTTTAAATATATCTTCAGCGAAAACCTCTGCTCTGACATAAGAGAAAAAGTACATGTCAGCGCAAACTACAAAAGGAGATCCATCCATCCATCCATCCATTTTCTTCCGCTTATCCGGGGTCGGGTCGCGGGGGTAGCAGCCTAAGTAGGGAGGCCCAGACTTCCCTCTCCCCAGCCACTTGGAGCAGCTCCTCTGGGGGAATCCCAAGGCGTTCCCAGGCCAGCCGAGAAACATAGTCCCTCCAGCGTATCCTGGGTCTTCCTCTGGGTCTCCTCCCGGTGGGACATGCCCGGAACACCTCACCAGGGAGGCGTCCAGGAGGCATCCTAACCAGATGCCCGAGCCACCTCAACTGGCTCCTCTCGATGTGGAGAAGCAGCGGCTCTACTCCGAGTCCCTCCCGGATGACTGAGCTTCTCACCCTATCTCTAAGGGAGAGTCCAGCCACCCTGCGGAGAAAACTCATTTCAGCCGCTTGTATCCGAGATCTTGTTCTTTCGGTCATAACCCAAAGCTCATGACCATAGATGAGGGTGGGAACGTAGATCGATCGGTAAATTGAGAGCTTTGCCTTTTGACTCAGCTCTCTCTTCACCACGACAGACCGGTACAGCGCCCGCTTCACTGCGGACGCTGCACCTATCCGCCTATCGATCTCACGCTCCAGTTTTCCCTCATTCGTGAACAAGATCCCGAGATACTTAAACTCCTCCACTTGGGGCAGGACCTCCTCCCCGACCCGGAGAGGGCACGCTACCCTTTTCCGGCTCAAGACCATGGCCTCGGATTTGGAGGAACTGATCCTCATCCCGGCCGCATCGCATTCAGCTGCAAAAGGAGATCCATCGAAGAAATAAGAGAGTGCGCGATAGATGTTTTTACAGCTCGCACACCAAAAAAAAACACCCTTTGAGGTGTGTCCGAGTGAAATAGTTGACTCCCACTCGCTGAAGCTGGAAGGGACAAGTTCATCAACTCCCTCTCCTAACATAGGCGAGAAGAAACATGTTTTTCAAACAAAAAAACCACAAAAGGTAGGTGTCCGCTCTTTAAGTGACCCTCCGTGGTCTACACCGAGCAAAGGCCCTGTCCCTGCACTGCGGACTAGACAGTCCGGGAGTAGCAAAAGGTCACAGAAGTTCCAGAAAAAAGGCACCATACCTCTAAGCTCTGAGGAGATAGTGGACATAAGTTGGTTGTTTGAAAACTTGTATGATACAGAGGATGACCGAACTGGTACATTGAGTGACATTGTCTTTGATAACTCAGAGCACATGGATAACTCAGAGCACACAGTTAGTGACAACAATAGCAAACGACAAAGAGAAAATCTTCTCAAAAAAGGCCTTGAGTTACAACATCAGTTTAGACAATCAGTGATGAAACAGTGCGCTGTAACTGCTTTTGAGGCTCACATGCAAAACAAAACACCCTCTGAGGTGTGCCCAGGTCAAAAGGTCGTATCCCAGTCGCTAAAAATAGGAGAGGTTCTCTCTCTTATAGAAAGCGAGAATAAACACCATCGTCTTAAAGGCCCTCTGACCTCAGAAGAGGTAGAGAACATACGTCGGTTGTTAAAAGAGTTGGATAATACTAGCAAGAATGAACAAGATTTTCAAACTGACAAACAACGAAATGTTGGTGCCAGCTGGAACAGTGACTCAAAATGGTTTAAAGGGAGCCCCTTCCCTAAAGCATCCCAGATTGAAAAATCTGAGACAAGCAACTAACCACAAAAGGTAGGTGTTCACTCTCTAAGAGACCCACATTCACTCTCTAAGAGACCCACAATGTTTCAGATCGAACCAGGTGGGTGAAAACCAAGGTCTGCTGGTGGGTGAACTTCAGAAGAAATTGAAGTGTGAGGACCTATACTCATGTAACTATGCGTGGTCCCAACAAAAAACCCCGAGCCTCGGAACTGCACCTCCCGCGCCTCGAACAGAACAGTTCGAGACATGCAAGGAGTCACGAATGTCCCAGAATAATGGCCAAACACCTCTATGCTCGGAAGAGACAGAGGAAGTAAGTAGTTTGTCAATAGATTTGAATGTTACTATGCTTGACCAACCTGATACAATGAGTGGCGTTATCATTGATAATGACACTATCAACATTGACCAACCTGGGGTGAAGTGTAGCACTATCTTTCACAAAGACTCAGGGCACACAGATGTTGACAGCCAACAAGATGCTGACAATGAACATGAGTGCACAGCCAGAGTTACATGTGAACAGAAATGTGGGCCAAGACCTGTGAGGTTTCTGTGTAACTTTATACAAAGGGGGGTGGCTAAGAAAGCTTACCTGCCTATCACACTGGAAGGTGTCCTTGAGCGTGAAGCCCTCCTGGACGGCAGTTCTGATATAACTATTATGTCGGCCAAACTGTTCGAGGATCTGAGGACCGCCCCTAATGGTGTTGACAGGCAAATACCCTTTGAGAAATGTGCTATTGAGCTGCAGGGTCTCGCAGAGACGAGAACAACCCTATCAGCTATAGCTATGGTTCACATGCAGATTGGCGAAATGACACTACGCCACCCGGTGTTTGTGTCTACACATGATTCTTTCCCATTTTTGGTTGGCCAAGATTTTATAAACCGCTTCGGCGCGATTATAGATTATGGTCAACAGACAATGTGGGCAACAGTGAGAAAACCCCTGCCAATGAAAAGGCCTCCTAGTTGTGATACAGACTGCCTAACCGCAGGTACCGCAGAGGACACAAGGGACTCCTCATCCGAGGACGAGAGCCCGGTAAGTGAACCTTCAACTACAGGTGAGACAGAAGAGACCCAAAAGTTGGACCAAACTCTGGTCCAACAAGAGAACCTCCTCTGCGAGCTGAAACAATCAGCACTCACTGACCACTGTCTACCACAGGTAGTGAAAGATGTGAAGATCCAAGGACCCCATGCCGAGGTTGCTGTACTGTCCTCTGGGACAGGTAATTCGGCAATCAGCCAAGCTTTCGATGAAACCTTGGTTCAAGAGCATTTGAGTCCAGAAAATGACAGTCGACCAAACGCTGACAGTCACTTGGACATCATTGTTACAGATTTCGAGGACCCCTCATCAGACAAAATGGGGGCAAACTCACACTACCTACCACAGGTAGAAAAAGGTGTTGAGATCCAAGGATCCCACACCGAAGATGCTGTACTGTCCTCTGGGACAGGTAGATGGGCTATCAGCCAAGCTTTCGATGAAACCTTGGTTCAGGGACATTTGTGTCTAGAACTAATCAGAAATGACAGTTTTTACAGACTCAAAGAGCCCCTCTTCAGTCAAGAAGTGGGAAGACACACACAACGACAGTGACCCGTCGCAGTCTGTACAATCAGACACACCTGCGACTGCGCCGACGGTTGTGACACACCTGAATTACACGGAAAGAGGTAAACGTAGGAAGATACGTTGGCCGAAACCTAAAAGGTTCCTGTGTACTGTCTTCTCTCGGCTGCGCGAACAGCTTAAACTAAACGGTGGCATCCTAACTTGTGCCCATGGACGGACGTCCTCACCTGTGTTCGTGGTCCCCCATGACCAAAGGGGGGTGATGTTAGGCCATGCCAAAGACAAAGATTTGAATGTACACCTCAGAAACACTTTTGCTTTCGCCCAGAAAAACCTGGAAAGATCCGCTGAAGGACGTAAGGCGTACTATGACCAGAAGGCCTCTCACAATGAACTCCAAGTGGGAGACAGAGTCTGGTACTATACGTTCGCCCCAGCAACCGGGAAAGGAGGGTCCGAGACCGGAACTCTCGCCCGCAAACTAATGCCCAGGTGGACTGGACCTCATCTGATAACAGACAAAGTGTCCTCAGTCGTCTACGAAATCAAAATCAGCAAAGGCCGCAAAGAGCCAATTGCTAAATGGGTACATCGAAATCAGATCAAACCTTACAAGGCGTTCAATGACTCCACAAAAGACAAAGATCTCACAAACTCACCGACTTCATGGGATAATAAGGTCGTACAAACACAAGTTAGTAAATAAACTAATCAGGTTTAAACTACCATATTTCCCACCCTATAAGTCGCATTGTCCAATTTGAACTTAGAAACGCTAAGCCTAAAACCCACAACAAAAAACTAACCTTAACAACCGTTTAAATCCACGAGATTTAATTTGACCTCGGTCATAAAGTTGAGACCTGTTTTTCTTGTGTGTTGCACTTTGGAATCTGACGACAAGAGTGTGTCGAAGCAGTGAAACGTTGTTTCCTTGTTGTTTAGTCATTACTGTTGTCATTAGTTGAGATATTGTTTTGGTTCTGAACACTCCCAGCCAAAAAGGTTTTGTATTAACATTGGTTAATGAATGATATGGATTTAACTATGCCAACATGCAGTTCGTTTTGTTAAATCTCAATCGTCGAAGAGTCAATGTAGTTTAAAGCTACTCAAGGTACCATAAACTACACTGGTCTCACAATTTCTAAATTGAACCGATTCGATCGTTTCTATTCTAGATTATCTATTCATTTTGATGAGTCTCGCCATAGACTTCAAAATTTATTAGGAATACCAAATCCTACGTCGTTCGTCTAAAAGACAACAGACATTTAGATCAAACTATATTTCATTTTTCTATTTTAGTTTAACCTAAACTAAGTAATGAATGGAGGAATAGTTTGGAATTAGAGGCCTTCGTTACAGAAGCCCTCCAAAATTTTATAGGTATAGATCCCTATATCTAATTTTACAGAATTGATCCACCCCTTAATTGGTAATTGTAGCTGATCTAAATCATGATAGCTTACATACCAGGTGCATATAGGTAGGGCCTAATGTAAAATCCCAATCATAAGCCCACCTAAAAACCACATAATTGCATGACACATAGAACCAGAGTGGCACTGACTGGAAACCAACCAGCCAACAACCTTCGATGTGGGGACCTGCAGCTCCAACGCTTGGTCTTCAACCTTCATCCAAGGGTCGCCTCCTCTGCTTCAATCGAGGGATCACCTATACATGCCGATTATAAAAACAATTGTTGCTGATCAATCAACAAAACTAAACGTGGTGGAATTACTGCTGTGGATTTACCGCTGTGGATTATAAGACTTTGTTTTCCAAAGGATTAAAAGCTTACCGCAATGGGATTACCTACGAACAGTACAAAATTTCCAAAAACTTTATGGGAGTATAATTTTTGATTTTTCTTCTTCCACTTGCTGGATTACTTCAAGATCAGAGACAGTTCAAGGTTTCCTTTCGTGTTAGACCTCATCCCCAAGGACTGGCGATGACTTCCAAAAGGGGGGAGATGTAGTGGACCTAATCAGTGTCAAACTAAGGTTTTTGAACTGTTCCAGAGATGACCTTTACGAACCTTTCAGTAAAGCAAGACATTTACTACAAATTATTCCATTAGTTGTAATCTGAGAACATAGTCACCAAAAGAGACTATTTCTATCTTTGATTTTATTCTAATGTAATCAAAAGTATAACTTTTGTCATTTTCATGATATATGTTATATGCTGTTATTCTTTAAATGTGGAGCACTACTGTGTTACTTGACCATATATTGGTGTCAGAGTTGAATTGTATGTCAAATTGTGCTTTTCAGATTTGTTTTAGAAGTGTTAAGATGCTAATCCAAGTATTTTACCTCTTGGAGTCTATGCATCTTGTCTTTTTCCTAAACATTTCTCTCTGCTTCTGGCCGTAACCTTGTACCGTGATAACAGCAAGTGAACTCCCCGACTGGTTCTTTTGGACCAATGGGAAAGTGACAACTCTCATCATCAGATCTTCTACTAAGTTCTAAGTTTTTGCTGGAACGAGGAAGTCTGCTAGGAACTTTAAGATGTGAGGTCGTCCCAAAGAGCTGGATGAACTCAGTCACACGCTAAGGACACGTCATCCAGTTAAGGACTAATAACATGTTGTTATGAGTCCACTTCGAACGAGCGTAAGCTCAAAACTTTGTTTATTCCTTCCTGGAATAAGTTATCTTGAAGCCAACCAGGAGCTGATGCTTTTCTGATGATTGACGCGGATCCCAGGAGACGTTGAAACGTAAACGAGAACCGGTTCGGATGTACTGGACCTACAACGATTCTGTACGCCTGAAAGGCTGGTACCATCTCCTTATAAGACTAGTCGTCTTCAAGGTAAAGAGCTGTTTACAAACGTACCTGGATTTAGCAGAAGTCAGATGGAAAGTGTCATCTGGTTAAACTCAAGATCAATAACTTCCTCTTTTAACCTCTCCAACCTCTCCTTATCCCTCTTCAACCTCTCCTTATCCCTCTCAATCTATCTGGTAACTATATTTAAGCTAAAGAGCCACAGACTAAATACAATGTCATCCTGTATTTATGTCTGTTGTGTTGCCATTTAAATGTACTGATCTTGTTAAATTGCAAGAAAGTGAAATCATGTCAATCAAGTGTAATGGTTTTAATTTAGTTGATTTATTTTAAATAAATGGTAGTGTCTTTGACATACCAAACTAAGTCAACGTTCTCTGTCACCTAATGGCTTTATTTATTTATCCATCATAAAGATCACAGAAATATTGGGTAAACTGAAAAATAAAAGAATCCGTGAAATTACTATTCAATCTGAATAAGTAAAGTAATTAAGGATAAAGAGGTCAGCTTAATACGGACCCCCCCTAAAATCCTTTACATCTGGGTGGCACCGTATGTGTTTAAAGACACAATATGGTGGTTACCCTCATGTTTGTACTGACCCCCCTGACTGAAAGGGAACTGAAAGTTATGCACCATAACCAGTGGTGGGCATCAAACCGCTAGAGAGCGCTAATGCACTAATCCGCTTACAGCGGACCTAAACTATTTGTCAGCGTTACAACGGATTGTCTAACTTTTATAATTCATAAGCGGATTTGTGCTATTTTTATTTAAAATGCTAATAACTAATTATCTATCAGTAAAAACAAAAAAAAACTTATTTACGGGCTCTTACGCTGGCTCTTGTAGCTGCTTTGTTGACCTTTTCCCCCCTTGGTGAAAGAGCAGAGAGGAGGGAGGGGGGGCAGAGGGGAGAACAGATGCGGATCTACCATGTAGGCAAATGATGCTGTTGCCTGGGGCTCCCAATCAGTAGGGGCTCCGGACCCGCCGCGCCCCGGCCAGTCACCTACATCCCTAACATTGCTCATGCTTGTTAATGTGCATTTAACATAAAAATTATAGTTACAATGAAAACGATCATTAAAAACGCAATACAAAAACCGGTCGATTTCTGTATCACCCTACTAAAAATGGACTATTCCATCTTGACATCTTCCGGGTCAGAGGTGAACTCGGGTGCCAATTCTGTGGCTAGCTGGTTACGCTCAGTGTCGTCATAAATCATGGGAGAACCCTACTGTATCAAGCCAAATTAACGCGGCCAGAGGATTGTATTCAGTGTTTTGTGTCAGCCACTCGACGGTGAGTCGTTTGTTTTATGTATTTGGGTTCCTTTTATGAAATAGAAATGCGGTGGCGACATGCCCATGTATTTGAGATTTAAAAGTGGTCTTAGTGATTAAAAGATCATTCTCTTTTTGTTAATTTCGTGCCGAATAGAATATATATATATATATATATGTATATATATATATATATATATATATATATATATATATATATATATATATATATGTATATATATGTATATATATATATATATATATATATATATATATCAGTGGCGGGCCGTGCATTTCACACCTAGGCCTTCAGTAGTGCTCCGTCTGAATCAATCCAAGCCTCAATAACTATTTTATGGCTATAAACTTCTACTACAGGTACAGCTGTGACACACATAAAAAAAGCATAAAAAATAACCTGATAAAACTGCAATATTATTTAGGAATATAACAACATTTTACTCACCAAAAATGCTGATTATTTGTTATTACACTGTCTTTAATATTATATTAATAATTGATAATAAATATTTAATATCCCCAGGTAATAATTTGAGGTCTCAACTTCTGTTATGATCTTGTCTGATATTAGACAGAGTTTTGTGTGAGACAATAAAAAGATGGCAAAAAGGCTGAACAGGACACATAATGTATTATAAAATTATAAAATGAATAAATAAAATAAAATAAAAATAAAAAATGTTAGTTGAACCTTTGAAATTTTGAGTTTTTTTTTAAAAACACAAATACAATTTCTACCTGGATCAGAAGGACTCATACGTGCGTCTGCTCTTTGTGGACTTCACATCTGCCTTCAACACCATGATCCCCCAAACTCTGATAGACAAACTATCCACACTTGGACTAAGCCCCTCCATTTGTAACTGGGTACTAGACTTCTTAACAAACAGACCACAGTCCGTGAAGATCCACAACTTCTCCTCCTCCACCATCACCCTCAGCACTGGCTCTCCTCAAGGATGTGTGCTGAGCCCTCTTCTGTTCACTCTGCTCACATATGATTGTACAGCCACACATCCAGGCTGTCATATTGTTAAGTTTGCAGATGATACAGCGGTGGTGGGATGCATCACAAACAATGATGAGTCCAGCTACAGACAGGAGGTGGAACACCTGGAGAGCTGGTGCAAAGAGAATAACCTTCACATGAATGTGAAGAAGACAAAGGAGATGATTGTGGACTTCAGAAGGAACAAACAAACACACACCCCACTGAACATAGGTGGATCAGTGGTGGAAGTGGTCTCCAGCTACAAATACTTGGGTGTACACTTGAATGATAACCTCAGCTGGAGCAACAACACCACCAGCCTGATCAAGAAAGGTCATCAGAGACTCTNTGCGTATGCTCTTTGTGGACTTCACATCTGCCTTCAACACCATGATCCCCCAAACTCTGATAGACAAACTATCCACACTTGGACTAAGCCCCTCCATTTGTAACTGGGTACTAGACTTCTTAACAGACAGACCACAGTCAGTGAAGATCCACAACTTCTCCTCCTCCACCATAACCCTCAGCACTGGCTCTCCCCAAGGATGTGTGCTGAGCCCTCTTCTGTTCACTCTGCTCACATATGATTGTGCAGCTACCCATCCAGGCTGTCATATTGTTAAGTTTGCAGATGATACAGTTGTGGTGGGATGCATCACAAACAATGATGAGTCCAGCTACAGACAGGAGGTGGAACACCTGGAGAGCTGGTGCAAAGAGAATAATCTTCACATGAATGTGAAGAAGACAAAGGAGATGATTGTGGACTTCAGAAGGAACAAACAAACACACACCCCACTGAACATAGGTGGATCAGTGGTGGAAGTGGTCTCCAGCTACAAATACTTGGGTGTACACTTGAATGATAACCTCAGCTGGAGCAACAACACCACCAGCCTGATCAAGAAAGGTCATCAGAGACTCTACTTCCTCAGACGGCTGAGACGAGCTGGTCTGAGCAGTCCAGTTCTCACCTCCTTCTACAGGTGTGCAGTGGAGAGCATCCTGTGCTCCAGCATCAACGTGTGGCATGGAGGCTGCACAGTTGCAGAGAGAAAAGCTCTGCAGAGAGTGGTGAAGGCTGCACAGAAGATGTTGGAGTCAGTCTCCCCTCTATCACAGACATTTACACTTCGAGATGCAGGAAAAGAGACACCTGCATCATGAAAGACCTCACTCACCCAGCACACACACTCTTTGCCCCACTCCCCTCAGGACATAGGTTGAGGAGCATCAAATGTAGAACCACTAGACTGAGGAACAGCTTCTACCCTGAGGCTGTTAGACTCATGAATTAATAAATAATAAGAATAATCACTGTGAAATATCACATCATGCTGATGCTGATCTGTTTTCTTGTTGCTGTGTTCATCTGTGACCATCTGCTCATACAGACTCATGTTCGTGCTGCTGTTTATATATAATGATGTTTTTCTACTACATTAGGGCTTAGTGTATTTCTAGTTGATGTTTTCTTAGTTAATCCTAGATGTTATTACTGTTTTTCTCTTGCATTTTGTTGTTGGATGTAACTGGGACCCTGTGTACATAATCTCGTTTTCATCACATGTACCACATGCGGTGCAAATGACAATAAAGACTCTCTGACTCTGACTGACTCTGACAATTTACAGATATATGAAAGGGAAAAAAACAACATATAAAATGAAAGGTAGCAACAGATGAAAAAAAATCATATTTGCTCCTTCTTAAAACACAACCAATTCAAACAATAATTATATATAAATAATATAACAAAACCCACCAGAGTGTGTGGAACAAACTAGCAGTTATTTTGGGACATGCAGAAAGTTGTACCATGATGTGTCACAGCTGAATCAGGAGCTCCTACTTCGCGTTGTTTCCAGCAGCAAACACCGCGGTAAAGTTAGTTTGAAGTTGGACGAAGCAACGCAGCGCTGAAGACACGCTGACACGGAGCTTTAATATCCAACGTCCAACTTGAAACTAACTTCACTACGGTGCAGCAAACAGTAAACAAAGTCCGTTTTCTCTCTTTCTACCTTTCAGGTCGTGTGACCGGACATTACATCCAATAACACAGCAAGTTTGGACCATTGCAAAACTGTAAAAACCTACTTGGATTCTAAAAAAAAATTAGTGAAAAAGCTTACTGTATTTTAATGGCCAGCCAGCCCCAGAGCCTCTGGCCAGCCCGAACCGACTATCAACTTCCGCGCCGCGGGTGTGACGTCACACGTTGACTATCCAATCAAAACGGGTGAATAGCTGACATTTCCGTGTTGGTTGCGGTGAATACTCTTGGTGACGCGTTTAGCATCAGGTCTCGCCAACTCAAAATCTGATTGGTTGAAGCAACAGCTTGGATAGCGCTGCAGTGAGAAGCAGAGCTGCGAGTGAAGGCTTCTAATCTACCTAGCAACAAGTAGTGGCTAAAATGTGATTGGTTAAAGGCTTAAATATTAAAATACACTCTGGAAGCAGAGCAAACAGGGAGGTAGCAATGAAAGTAAGCGGTCAGACCATTTGGGATTATTTAATACGTATTCATGGACAAAATATAATAAAAATAAAAAATATTAATTTTTAATTTTAATTTTAAATAATTTTAAGGCCTTCTCTGAAGGCCTTGCAGGCCCTGAGGGTCCACCACTGATATATATATATATATATATATATATATATATATATATATATATATATATATATATATATATATATATATATATATATATACGTAAAGTATTAAATAAATCCTTTGATTTTTGTAATTTCATCCTTTTAGGATCGTTTTAGTTACTTTTAATTAAATCTGTTGACTGTCTATAGAAATTTGCAATTGGTTTAATTTATTTTGGGTTGCGCAAGAAAAAGAAATTACTATTTGTTTTTTGAAACAATATTGAAGTAAATTAAGCTTAATTGACTCTTATATGAATTAAACTTGGATACAACTTGGAAGTTCTATGGTCATGGTCACCTCATCTATGGTTATGAGCTTTGGGTTATGACCGAAAGAACAAGATCTCGGATACAAGCGGCTGAAATGAGTTTTCTCCGCAGGGTGGCTGGACTCTCCCTTAGAGATAGGGTGAGAAGCTCAGTCATCCGGGAGGGACTCGGAGTAGAGCCGCTGCTTCTCCACATCGAGAGGAGCCAGTTGAGGTGGCTCGGGCATCTGGTTAGGATGCCTCCTGGACGCCTCCCTGGTGAGGTGTTCCGGGCATGTCCCACCGGGAGGAGACCCAGAGGAAGACCCAGGACGCGCTGGAGGGACTATGTTTCTCGGCTGGCCTGGGAACGCCTTGGGATTCCCCCGGAGGAGCTGCTCCAAGTGGCTGGGGAGAGGGAAGTCTCGGCCTCCTTACTTAGGCTGCTACCCCCGCGACCCGACCCCGGATAAGCGGAAGAAGATGGATAGATGGACAACTTGGAAGTGCACTTTAAAACTTGATCTGTAACTTTAATTTGATATGTACTGTTGATGTGGTCTTTGAATTGAAGTTATTATAATAATAATAATAATAAACTTTATTTGTATAGCACCTTCCTGCAATGCCTTGCATTGACCAAGGGGCTTAACAGGACATTTGAATGATTCTTGAAAAATACCTGCTGGAATTATTTTATTATTTTTTGTGAATGTTTAACTATGTGATTGTTTAACTATTTTTGATAGCAGTTTAGTCCTGTGTATATAGTAATGCTAATTTTTGTTTTGTTTATGACCTTGTTTAGGTCAGGGTTTTTTTCACCCCGTTCCCACCTAGGATGGCAAGTTACCGGATCACCGCAGCTGTGCGGTAGGACTTAAATTGCACCAAACTATTTGTTTTTTTCTGGACATATTACCCTGGATCATGAACTACAAACTACCAGATTATTGATTGATGGACCTTTAATCATCCGGGATTCAAGAACTGATTTAAAATAGAAAAAAAAAGAACTCTTGGGTGTAATCAGGGTCTGTTTTGTTCTGTGTATTTTGTCTATTGGTTGTAATTAGGGTCTGTTTTGTTCTGTGTATTTTGTCTATTGGTTATACTCAAAGAAAATGATTACTATTACAAACATTATTATCAGAGTCAGAGAGTCTTTATTGTCATTTGCACCACATGTAGTGCATGTGATGAGATGATGTACATGGGGTCCCAGTCACATCCAACAACAAAATGTAAGAGAAAAACAGTAATAACATCTAGGATATGGACCGCTAGATGGCAGTGTAGTGCAAATATTGCATAACTTGCTGGCAGTGGCTACCAATTGTTGAATTTAAATAGCGATTTAGAAATTAGCTTCCCCTAATTTTCATAAGACATTAGTGCTTTTGAAATAGCGGACCTAAATAAATTAATTAGTGCTTTAGAAATAGCTGAACTAATTTTTGGATTAGCGTTGTCATGTTCCCTGAAGGAAGGGAACGAGGTGCAACATATCTGGCCCTTTTCAATGCTGAAAGCTCGGTGAAGTGCAATTTTGGAGAAAGTTGGAGGGGCGTCAGTCGCTTAAGTACCTAAAGGGCGGTACCTCTGACGCGGGGTGACGCCCCCTGCCGTAAAAGGCGTGAATGTATTCCTTCAGGTAATCGCACGAGGGTGCAATTCCCATAGCAAGTATGTTGCACCGAGAGACCAACTGAAAGGGAACATGAGTTATGGTGCATAACTTTCAGTTTTTAATGTAATTAACCTATTACCATCCATCTATTTTCTACCCCATATCCTGGGTCAGGTTGCTGGTGTAGCAGATTAAGTGGTGAGTCTGTTACCAAACTGTACAAACAGTGTTTGAAACAAGCTTTGAGTACTAAATCTGCACACGTAAACCTCCCTCCCTCAGTCCTACTGAAATGTGTTGCAATGCTAATTTGACACTTCTAACAATAGTAGTAGAACACCCAACCCCCTCTTACAATGTGAAGGGCTTATGTTTATCTGGTATCTGGCACCCTCTTTTGTTGTGTCTAAGTCCATGTCAGCATTATTATTTAATAAATTACATTTACTTTTTACATGTAAACAGTCTGGTTTTACCAATATTCACAAGTAACTTTGAGTGAGATATTATATATATTTTTTTAAGAAAATCTGTCAACTCTACTCCAGTCCTCAGATTTACATGCACATTTAATGTGCCAGATCCACTCACGAACGTCACAAACTTTGTACTGACATCACTGTGTAGAAGAGGATCAGCACTTCACAATGACACCAAATTTGCATGGAAACAAGCAGCTCGTGTCCAAATCAACTGTTGAAATGAGTAATTAGCGTCTAAAAAAGATGTTTTAAATCACAAAAAAGATGCAGTATTAATCCCAGTGGTTCAGCTAGTTATTTTGACTCAATTCCTGCATGTTTGAAAGCTTGTGACCTCTAGTTTCTAATAAACAGAGTCTGGTTTTGCTAATATACACAAGTGTCTTATAGAGAGAAATTATATTTGTTTGTTTTTTAAGAAAATCTGTAAACTCCACTCCAGCCCTCAGATTTACAAGCACATTCACTGTGCCAGATCCACTCACGAATGTCACACAAACTTGAGACTGGCATCACTTTGTAGGAGAAGATCAGCACTTGACAAAGACACTAAACTTAATCCCTGTATAGGGCTTTGTGAAATTTCCCTCTCCAACCGGCCATAACTCTTAATTTTGAAGCCACAGAGATTTTGAGTACACTGTTGGAAGGCTCTCGCTCTGGAGAAGCAGAAAAATGTCAAGCTGCAGGCAGTAGCTCCATTTATCACCAAGTTATAGCCTTTCAAAATTTGATGTTTCTCAGGCAGCTTTTCAAACCTCTGCCTGAGAAACACATTTTGAAAGGCTATAACTCTGTATGAAATGGAGCTACCACTGGCACCGCATCTGCAGACAGAGCTTTCCAACGGTGTGTTGAAATTCTCTGTAGCTCAAATTGACTGTGGTACATGCATTTAAATATTTGCTACAGGAGGGGGGATTCGGCAAAGCCTTACCCAGGAGAGGAGGCACCCATCCTGGGTAGAGCTTCCTGGAATCCCGCCTCTTGCTCAGTTTAAATGTTTTGAACTATGGCCATTTTGAGCACAGATTCTGACTTGGGGTGGTGTGTAGATGCAGAAAAGTATCATGCTGCAGCCGAAAGCTCAATTTTCAGTCCGACAGAGTGGATATTCTAAGACCTCCAGAGGCACGAAGAAAATTCCCTCCACGACCACACATGTGTGAAAGTGTTAAAAAATTAATAATTTTTATTGGATTATTGAGACTAAGTGCACACCAAAAAAGGAAATAGAACTTTAAACTAAAAAAAAACAAACTAAAAAGAGCAATTGCATGTTCCACACATCTATGGCAAAAGTTCCACACAAGTGTGGATATATCCACACCTGTGTGGAAGAGTCAACCTCATGTGAGGGGCACGATGGATAGGAACCTGGGTCTCCCTGCTGAGAAAATGGTTTGGCAGGGGAGGACTGACATGGCCTTTTTTTCTCCCCATGTTCAACCAGTGTGTCAAGAAGAGGAATGCTCTAGACCTCCTTGTGATCCACTTGGGTAGAAATGACCTCGGGAAAATGGAGGGACTGCTTCTTGTAAAAATAAATGAAAAAAGAATTTAAGTACCTAAAATGGGTATTTCCAAAAATGAAAATCATTTGGTCTGCAATAAATCAGCGACATCACTGGAGGTTTAACACTAGGATGACTGAATTTTCAAGATCCTGAGGACAAACCCCCTCCTTTTCCTGAACAATTATTGGACCATTAACTGCCTTTTGTTATAAATATGTGTGTACTCAACTCAGACACCCCCACCACACCCGACTGCATTCCAATGTTTTCACCAGGTAAGACTCTGCTTGCACTTCCCCCCTTAGTCAGAGCAGTATGAAAGCAGACACAGACAGGAGTGAATCATTATTTTGTACCCTTCTGTGGTATGTGGAGCAAACAGAAACATTATGGCACCCAAGAAGACCTACACTGTTTCAGAAGTGTTGGAATTACTGACTGCCGTGGATGACTGCGAGTCAGATGGAGAGGAACTAGCTTTTGACGAAGTAGATGATTCAGACACCGAGTTGAACTTAGAACTTTCTACAGATGAGGATACCAGTGGTGAATCTGATAAAGAGCAGTGCAGCCCTCCCAGAAAAAAACGTTCAGAAGCAAAGAAAAACATATCAGCATCAAGCGTGAAAGCAAAGGATGGGACAGTTTGGGAGACTGTAGGTGCTGGACACCTGCAGCAGCAAGAATTCCATGCAGAGGCTGTATTCCAAGAGAGGGCAGGACCTACAGAACATGCCAAGGTAATATTTCTGTTTGTTAGACATTTTTGTGTTGTGTTTGTATAAATATTTATAATTTTGTAGATTAGCAGTGTGTATATTGCTTTTTTGTTTTCGTTTTCTTAGTAAAAAAGCAAAAATTTTGTCATGTATCAAAACTAAAACAAAGCAAAGTGCAGTAAAACGGAAGTGATACTGTATATAATTAAAATATTTATTTATTTTCTTTCCTGCAGCGTCGGATAACGAGTAGACTTCAGAGCTTTCTGTGTTTGTTCAACATGGAGATGCTTCTGATCATCACAGAGTGCACCAACCATGAAGCCCACAGAACAAATGACACCTGGAGCCTTTTTGTCAGTGAGCTTATGGCTTTCATAGCCGTTCTGTTTCTACGAGCAACTCTCTGCCCAATTGGTGCAATGATCGAGTCTTGGTCAGAAAAATATGGTGTGCCTGTAATCAAGGAGACGATGTCCCGTGACTGCTACAAAGAAATCATGAGGTACTTGCGCTTTGACAACAAGGACACCCGTGCGGAACGTGTGAAGACCGACAGATTTGCTGCAGTTTCAGACATTTGGCAACGTTTTGTAAGTAACTGTCAGCAGTGCTACGTACCAGGACAGCACATTACTGTTGATGAGCAGCTGTTTCCAACCAAGGTACGCTGCCCTTTTACACAGTACATCGCAACTAAGCCAGATAAATTTGGCATAAAGTTTTGGATTGCTGCAGACTTGGACACAAAGTATATGTGCAACGCCATTCCATATTTAGGAAAGGACCCCAGCCGTCCTAAAGGAGAAAGACTATCTGAGAATGTTGTCATGAAACTCATGGAACCATTTCTGGGCAATGGAAGAACTGTAACCATGGACAACTTCTTCACATCTGTGACACTGGCTAACAGACTGCTAAACCACAACACAACTCTGCTCGGCACAATCAACAAAATTAGACGGGAGATTCCCCTTCCAGCAAAAAATGGCAAGGGCTGGAAAGAATTCTCCACACAAGTGTACAAATCAGGCAGTGCCACACTGACCGCGTATGCTCCTAAGAAAAACAAGTTGGTCTGTGTTCTCAGCACCATGCACCAACAAGTGCTAGTTGGCAATGAACATAAAAAAAAACCAAACACTATAACAGATTACAACTCCATGAAGGTATGTAGATAAGTAATATTGCTGCAATGGTTTTATACATCTATACTTTACTTGTTATATTGTTGTTCAAAATCTAACATTTAATTTAATTTAATTTTTTGCAGTGTGGCGTTGACATAAAGGACCAGATGGCACGTGTATATACGGTGCGTGCCGGCACATGCAGGTGGCCCATTGTCGTGTTCTACAACATGCTTGACCTAGGATTCCAAGATGGCGCCCATAAGCATGGCTGCGTATCCGCCTCTCCTATGGGTGTTTGGAATTTTTGTGTTTTGTTCGATCTTCATTGGAGACATAACTACACTGCTGGTTTATGATCGGAAGCAGCTTCTGGATTTACGTTTTGCTGCCGCGGATGTCGCTGATTCGGGCCAGTATGACCGTACCTCGGGGAGACCACCTCTACCCCCGTTGCTCGGAGACGAGTTGCCCGTTTACCTCCGCTGCTCTTCGCACCAGCCTGCACAGAGAAATCGATCGACTCGGAGGAAGAAACGCGGCTCTCGAGCTGGCCGACTGGTGAAGCTCAGAGCCCGGCGTTCTTCCTCGCTGTCTTCAGCTGATGGTCTCGATTCTCATCGCCAGTCTCCCGCGTGCACGGACCAGGAAAATGACGGGGATCTGCGGCCGGAGCAGCTCTCTGTGGGCAGCGAGCCGCGGACGCGCGCTCCCCCACCAGCGGCTAGCTCATCAGTTGCTAGCAGCTCATCAGCGGCTAGCTCGGATATCATCAAATTCTGTGTTGTCAACGCCCGATCTGTTTGCAACAAAACGTTCATCCTCAGGGATTACTTTGAAGATCACGACTTGGACTTTTTCTGCATCACAGAGTCGTGGATGTCGTCGGGTGAGTCCAGCGCGTTGACGGAAATAATACCACCAAACTGTTTGTTTTTTAACGACCCGCGACCATCAGGTCGTGGTGGTGGATTATTAACAATATTCAAATCAACTTTTGACTGTAAACAACTGTCCATTCCAGTCTCCTGCTCTAGCTTTGAGCTGACTGTTTTTGAACTAGGCCATTCACCTGTAACTTTGTGTGCTCTTGTCTACCGGCCGCCTCGCTCCAAGAACTTCATCAGCGAGTTTTCTGATTTCTTGGCTGAAATTACAGCTAAATATTCTCGGGTCGTCATTTCAGGCGACTTCAACTTGCACGTGTGTTGTCCTGAGAAGCCCATGGTTAAGGACTTTCTAGATTTATTGGACTCATTTAATTTAACTCAACACGTGAACTCTTCCACACAGCAGCGTGGACATTTGTTGGACCTTGTTTTAACATGTGATGTGACCGTTTCAAACCTTGAAATAGGAGACAATGTATTCTCAGATCATAGGCCAGTGAATTTTCAGTTCACCATCCCCCATGTAACTCCTAAAACATGCATTCCTGCACGTAAAGGCAGGAATGTTAACCATTTAACTGCCGCACGTTTCACTGAGGTTTACAACAATGACATGTTAATTCACCCCCCATTGTTCCTCTCCAGCACTGAGGAGCTGACAAACCAGTTTGACTCTGTTTGTTTAAAGGCTTTGGATCAAGTGGCGCCTATTAAAACGAGAAGACCAAAACTCAGGGCCGAACCGTGGCTGAACGACACGACCAGAGCTGCCAGGCAGCAATGCCGAAAGGTGGAGAGGAAGTGGAAAAAAGACAGTCTGCAGGTCTCTTTTCAGATGGTAAAAGAGAGCTGGCGCCGATATCAGAAAGCAGTGAAAACTGCTAAATCACAATACTTCTCTGATATCATTGCTGCAAACTCTCGTAACCCTCGAGTTCTGTTCTCCACCCTAAACTCTGTTCTCCACCTCACTGAACAATCACCCATGGAAGCCTCGACTGAGCTGTGCGAGAACTTCCAACATTTCTTTTTAGATAAAATCGCAACCACCAGGGCTCTCATTTCTCCTCCATCTCACGATCCATCCATCCCACCTCAATCTGTTGCTGTGTTTGAACATTTTGAACCAGTCTCTCTGTCCTCTCTAGAGCAGGTCATGTGCAACCTGAAACCATCTGGCTCCCCCTTCGATGTGGTCCCCCCTCGGCTTCTAAAGGAGGTTTTTCACACTCTAGGTCCCTCCATTCTCTCGATTGTAAATAGCAGTCTATCCTCGGGTGTGGTGCCAAAATCATTAAAACATGCTGCTGTTCAACCCCTCCTGAAAAAACCAAACCTCGACCCGTCAGTATTATCCAATTTCAGGCCTGTCTCCAAACTTCTAGAGAAAATAGTTGAGTCCCAACTAAAGTACTTCCCGGAGGATCACGCTATCCCCGAGCTATTCCAGTCTGGCTTCAAATCCCTCCACAGCACTGAGACTGCCCTACTGAAGGTTTTTAACGACATCTTTCTATCCACAGATACTGGTGACTCTGTGCTGCTTGTCCTATTGGACCTCACATCCGCTTTTGACACCATCGACCATGAGATCCTCATTGCTAGGTTGGAGCAGTGGGTGGGCATCTCAGGATCAGCCCTAAACTGGTTCAGATCCTACCTCTCTGACAGGTCTTTTTGTGTGTCCATCAATGATTTTACTTCTGCAGTGGCGGCTCTTAAATGGGGGGTTCCGCAGGGGTCCATCCTGGGTCCTCTTGTTCTCCTTATACCTGCTGCCACTCTGTGCTATTTTCCGGAAACACAATATACCTTTCCACTTCTACGCTGATGACTGTCAAATCTATTTCCCCCTAAGACAAAATGGTACAGGCTCTATTCAACCTCTGCTCGACTGCCTGGCTGACATCAGGGACTGGATGGCTTTAAATTTTTTAA
>JBBPBX010012476.1:3935-23061 GCA_038048925.1 Garcialebias charrua
ATCAGGGGCGGCAGCCACTAGAGGGCGCTAGGGCGCCGCCCTTTGGAACCTCTGCAGCTCTTCAACATTTGAAGACAATTTTTTAAAATAAAAATGAAATAATAAAATAAAAAAATATTTTGAAATGTATGCATACAGTATATGTTTTTAGTTGTGTAGGATAAATATTTTATGAGTAATGATGAGTTATATTGTTTGTTTCAAAAAACGTTTTCTGATTGTGACATACTTCCGGTCCTCCGTGGGCGCCGGCAGCTTATCCATCGACTCTCGTTATCAGTAGCTCATGGGCAGTTATGTCCCATCTTTACAAAACTATTGGAGTCTTAAGAGCGCAGTTTTCGCTGCCCTGGAGGCCTGGACTCGTCTAACGTGAGCTCTGCGTATCGACAGCGTGTTTCCGGTCGTTTATTTATTTATTAATATTTTTTTTCTGGAAAATGAGCCGTGCACTGACAAGCAGGCTGGCTGCAGGTACGTTTTGAATCATGAAAGCCCTTTATCTAATGTCTATTTGCATTTCTGACTTATATGCCTCTCAATTTTTACATAGCTGTTTGTGAAAAAAGCCTTCAGCCCCCAGTATAGCTCTGCGTTGGACCGCACGCCGCTGCACGCCGTGTGAGCGCCGCGGCACAAGCCTTTGAACGCGGGCGCGAACGCGCCAAGCTCAAATTTTACGGCCGCTTACGCGCGCGCGTTGTCTCACAATGAACTGTCCAGCGCCGGACTGTTTTGTATGAGACACAAATGTATTAAATTCCTCTTCTTCATCGCTGACCTGGACTTTTCTTTTGTTTTTTTGCCAAAAGTCAAGTGATCGCTTGAAGCGGTCACCATTCACTTCCTCCTCCGATGAGGAGGAATGAATGCATTTGTCACGGGCGAACTAAAGTCATGTCCAACGTGGATGCGCCAGGTTCTAAATATTTCCTGGTGGGCTGTTGGCTGCAGGACCTCTCCCTGTTTTTATTTTATTTTTTAGAACTTTTTATTAACATATAAACACAGAAAACCGCTGCGCAGCCCTCTGCATTTTTTTCTCCCACCCGACATGTCAATCAATTCAGTAGGCGTGTCAGCAAATGACCAATCAGTGACCTCAGTTTGTCCCGTAGGTAAACGCTCCGCCCTGCTGCTGCTCAAATTATGTCAAGAATTTGGAGCTTCACGCTTGAGCGTCACACAGAACTATAATGTGAACTGCCTCCGCGCAGCACGCGCGCATCGAGCGGTGTGATGCCCAACGCACAGCTATACTGGGGGCTTTCAGCTGACTGTTTATTCTGGTGAATTTGTTTGTGGAGCTAACATGCTAATGCTAGTCTTTATCTAATGCTTATATTATTATATTATCATTCCTGACTGATATGCCTCTCAACTAGATGTTACAAAAGTGTTTTCTAAACGTTATGTGTTTAAAGGTGAAGTCTGCAGTTTCTGTAGAACATCAGCACTTAGAAAAAAATTCAACAAGCAAAGCATTCTGATCCCTCCCCCTCAGAGCCATATATGGCTCTGCCCCCTTGTGGTCTGTTGAAATTCAAATTCAAGCTCTGTTTTTATTGGCTGATTCAAATTCAAGCTCGGTTTTTATTGGCTGGTTACAAACTTTGTTTTTATTGGCTGGAAAATGGCGGGTCACTTTTTCTTTTTAGAAATGCTTATTTACCACCTGGAGAAGCAAGGGGACAATATTTTTTTTTTTGTTTTTTTCAGAGATTACCTCTCTAACATCAATCTAGTGACGGAGTGAAGAAATATGTTAAAAATATATTGTTAGAAAAGTTACATTTAGCAGCTTTAACAAAGGCTTTATTCTTACATATTATTATTCAATTATTGTTGGATTTTGAGTAGATTTAATCTTTGCTACTTAAAACTCATTAAAAAGAAATCGGTCCTGCATAAAAATGCTCTGATGCCACATTCAGTAATTATCTAAAACCAGAAAGTTCTTCAGACTCAAAAGAGGGAAATGCACAGCAAGTGCACCTTGAAGTCTTGTCTGATCATTATTCCAAAGAACATCACTTTTGAAAATCTACTTAGGAATTACTCAGTTTTGAAGCAAGTTATTTTAATATTATGATTATCAGGTGTTTATGTATTAATATTTTGATTATCAGATGTTCGTGTGTTAATATAATGATTGTCAGTTGTTTATGTGTTAATGTTATGATTATCAGATGTTCATGTGTTGTGTTAATATTATGAATATCAGATGTTCATGTGTTAATATTATGATTATCAGATGTTCATGTTTTTAACTCAAGCTTGTGTACAAAAGTTGAGCTGAAGTCAAACCTGTTAAATATCAGACAATATAAACTTTTATATTCACCAGATGTCTGCTATATCAATCAATCACCTTTATTTTTCCAGGTAGAGTCCGTTGAGATGGAGATCTCTTTTACAAGGGTGACCTGGTCAAGTGGTCAGCAGCACACGTCACATGGTAATTGACAATAAGTCAGAGTCAGAGTCAGAGTCAGAGAGTCTTTATTGTCATTTGCACCGCATGTAGTACATGTGATGAAAACGAGATTATGTACACAGGGTCCCAGTTACATCCAACAACAAATGCAAGAGAAAAACAATAATAACATCTAGGATTAACTAAGAGAAACATCAACTAGTAATACACTAAGCCCTAATGTAGTAGAAAAACATCATTATAAACAGCAGCACGAACATGAGTCATTATGAGCAGATGGTCACAGATGAACGCAGCAACAAGAAACAGATCAGTATCAACATGATGTGACATTTTGCAGTGTTTATTCTTATTATTTATTTATTCATGAGTCTGACAGCCTCAGGGTAGAAGCTGTTCCTCAGTCTAGTGGTTCTACATTTGATGCTCCTCAACCTCCGTCCCGAGGGGAGTGGTGCAAAGAGTGAATGTGCTGGGTGAGTGAGGTCTTTCATGATGCAGGTGGCTCTTTTTCTGCATCTGGAGGTGTAAATGTCTGTGATGGTGGGGAGACTGACTCCCACAGACTTCTGTGCAGCCTTCACCACTCTCTGTAGAGCTTTCCTCTCTGCAACTGTGCAGCCTCCATGCCACACATTGATGCTGGAGCACAGGATGCTCTCCACTGCACACCTGTAGAAGGAGTTGAGGACTGAGCTTCTCAGACCAGCTCGTCTCAGCCGTCTGAGGAAGTAGAGTCTCTGATGACCTTTCTTGATCAGGCTGGTGGTGTTGTTGCTCCAGCTGAGGTTATCATTCAAGTGTACACCTAGGTACTTGTAGCTGGAGACCACCTCCACCGCAGATCCACCTATGTACAGTGGGGTGTGGGTGTGTTTGTTCCTTCTGAAGTCCACAATCATCTCCTTCGTCTTCTTCACATTCATGTGAAGGTTGTTCTCTTTGCACCAGCTCTCCAGGTGTTCCACCTCCTGTCTGTAGCTGGATTCATCATTATCTGTGATGCATCCCACCACCGCTGTATCATCTGCAAACTTAACAATATGACAGCCTGGATGTGTGGCTGTACAATCATATGTGAGCAGAGTGAACAGAAGAGGGCTCAGCACACATCCTTGAGGAGAGCCAGTGCTGAGGGTTATGGTGGAGGAGGAGAAGTTGTGGATCTTCACGGACTGTGGTCTGTTTGTTAAGAAGTCTAGTACCCAGTTACAGATGGAGGGGCTTAGTCCAAGTGTGGATAGTTTGTCTATCAGAGTTTGGGGGATCATGGTGTTGAAGGCAGATGTGAAGTCCACAAAGAGCAGACGCACGTATGAGTCCTTCTGATCCAGGTGGGTGAGAGCAGTGTGGACCACAGAGGAGATGGCGTCCTCTGTTGATCGGTTCTCGCGGTATGCATATTGATGAGGGTCCTCGCTGATGTTGACGGTTGTCTTGATGTGGGACATGACCAGTTTCTCAAAACATTTAGCGACTATCGGGGTGAGAGCCACCGGTCTATAGTCATTCAGACCAGTCACTGTGGAGCTTTTTGGGACTGGGATGATGGTGGCAGTCTTCAGGCAGGTGGGAACTGACTCCAGTGAAAGTGAGGTGGTGAAGACGTCAGCCAGCACCTCACAGAGCTGGTCCGCACATTCCTTCAGAACTTTCCCTGGGATGTTGTCTGGACCCGTAGCTTTATGAGGGTTGATCCTTCTGAGACTACCTCTCACTTCTGCTGCGGTCACTTTGAGGTGCTCCTCGTCTGGTGATGAGGTGAGTCTGGTGCTAGCTGGTCTGTTTGGATCTTCAAAACGTGCATAAAACTTATTGAGGGCATCAGGCAGAGATGGGTCCCTGGGGCATTGTTTGCTTTTGCCCTTGTAATCTGTTAAGCATTTGATGCCCTGCCACATGCTCCGTGGATCATGTGAGGTGAACTGTCCCTCGATCCTCTGTGCATACGCGGCTTTGGCCTTCTTTATGCCATCATCCAGTTCTTTCCTGCACTTTCTCAACTCCTCAGTATCTCCAGACTTGAATGCAGTGTCCCTGGCTGCCAGCAGGGTGCGGACATCCTTATTTAGCCAGGGTTTTTGATTGGGGTAAAATTTAACATACTTTCTTATGGATACATTTTCAGCGCATGTACTGATGTAACCCAGGACTGAGGAAGCATAAAGTTCCAGGTCAACTGAACTTCCATTCGTAGCTGCCTCTTTGAAGACAGACCAGTTTGTGTTTTCAAAGCAGTCTCTCAGCATGGGGGTACTATCTTGGCGCCACAATGTGATCTCTCTTTGTTCCGGCTTGGAGCGTCTGAGTGGGGGGAGCTGTCTAGGGACCAGTAACAGGGAGCGATGGTCGGAAGCCCCGAGCGGTGGGCGTGGCTTCGCCGTGTACGCCCCCTTCACATTCGTGAAGACTTGGTCTAGCGTCTTATTTCCTCGTGTTGCTGTGAAAACGTGCTGATTGAAGGTTGGAAGGATGACACGTAAATCCACGTGATTGAAGTCCCCGGAAACAATGAAAAGCCCCTCAGGATATTTACACTGCAGCGAGGTGAGTAAGTCATGAATTTCTCCCTGGGCGTCGTTGGCATTAGCATCGGGTGCTATGTAAACAGCGCTTATTATTATCGCTGAATAATCGCGGGGGAGGTAATGTGGTCGACATCTTACTGTTAAAAGCTCCACAGCAGCTGAGCAGATCCTGCTGATAACGGCACAGTTCGTGCACCAGTCTTTGTTAACGTAAATACAGACGCCACCGCCTCGTGGTTTCCCCGTAGTCTCGGTGCACCGAGACTACACAATAGTGCACAATAAGCATTTGCATTTACCAAAAAAGATGGTTTTATGAACCTGTTTGGAGCAGCCCTTAAACATTTTTCTTCCACTGTACAAGAGGACATGGCAGGAGGTTTTGATGAGGGGATCCTCTGGTCCAGCCTGGATGTTTCTGAGAAGTGGAGAGACGCCACCGCTACAACCCATATAATACCCAAATAATAATTATACAATAGCAGTGAGGAGGCTAGAAGCAGCTCTGTTCAACCAGTTACCTTTCTCTGACTGATTAATTTTTAAAATAAAAAAGGTGTTCAATACAGAAACAACTGACTTTATTTGTAGCAGACAAAGTCCAGTTGTTTCTGTATTGAACACCTTTTTTTGATTTTATCATGTCCTGGATGACTGAGAATTTTCACCAGAATACATTTTTAAATCCCCAAGTAAGAGCAGTCGAGAAAGCTGTGATTTAAAATCAGAAGATGTTGTAATGCTATAATGTAAACAGTGTTTAAATCTTGTGTGCCATTTAGCTCGAGTGTTATACGTTTTATACAGTAATGTAACATGGTCATCAAATTTGTGTTTACTAAAATGGTTTAAATAAAACTGGACTCTCTCTGAGCCTGTCTTACATCAAAATACACATTTTTGGGGTGATAATACACCAATTAGAAGACAAAGTCAGAATGTGTTGAACATTTTATTTTCTTACAAGATTTGGTTCACACAACCAGTTTACATTGGTGCTATTCACAGCGTCAAGTCACAACAGAAGTAGTCTCAGGGCACTGAACAGAAACAATAAAATATAAAAATAATAAGTTAACAGAAACTTTCATATAAAAATAATAAGTTAACAGAAACTTTCATATAAAAATAATAACACTTATTTATCTGAGGGGACTACTTTGAGTTTAACTCCATCATGTTATAAAAGAGCTACAGTAGTTAGCCAGAGTTCTTTCAGGATGAAATAATTTGAACTTCTGTTTGAATTTTAATTCTATGAACTTTTTCCTTTTTGTTAAATTTACTATGAATTTAGTATGTGTGTTCTGGACAGACAGTGTCTCCTGCAGTGGAGAACATGTTTGCTGGGTGTGGGAGAAGATTGAACACAAATATGAGTATGCAACATTAGATCTGACAGCAAAGGATAAGTCTTGTGTTGGTTCCACAGCAGCAGCAGGGTCCTCAGCTCAGACAGAAAACGTCTGGTGGAATGTCCTGTCCATCTGCAGCCCTCTCTCCACTTGTTTCTTCATGTTCAAGTTCAAGTTCAAGTTCCTTTATTATCCCCGAGGGGCAATTAGTTTCGCAGTCATGGACATTATGTTCTGTGAGTCTTCCTCAGCAAAATCTCCTCCTGGACAGACTGCACGGAGATTGTTCCTAAACAAACAACAGGTTCATCAGTATTATAAGTAAAAAGAGATTATTAAATCATTTTTTAAGATTGAGAATGTATATAATTTCATCACACTTACACTGCTCCTTCATTCTTAAGCCTTTCCTCAGACTGCATGGTGAGTGACCCCATCATCTCCACAGTCTTCCTGTGTTGACCTCAAAGAAAATTACTAGGCATTTAGAGTTCAGAGTTTAATAGCAGAAAGAACAGTTGTGCATGAATGACATTTCACTTGCTTACTCATCTTTGGATCTGCTCCCAGACACATCATCCATCTAAGGTGGGGTTAACTTATTTGACAAGTTGTCCATGGTAGGTGGTGTGTACTTGTGTTGATGGTTGTCCCTGCAAACATATAAACAAGCATGTCACATTACTTAGCATGAACAATTATTAGCACCTAAATGTTGACGATTCCACATCTGAAAAGGGGATGAAACCTTTTCACAACATATTCTATAACTGTTCTGTCTCTCTTCATTCAATAACACTGATGTATTTAACTTAGACACTGTGTGGAGCCAAGCTAACAGTGTTAGCCATTAATTTCAGGTCGTTTATCTAAGAAAAAAATATGAGCTAACGTTAGCATCATGTTTGCATTTGAGTTGACCTACCGCTTTTAACTTGTTAGCTGCACTTAATGTTTGTATGAGTCGTAGTTTATAGTTTTATTACCTGATAGAGACGGACCCACTCTTGTTACTTCTGAGGACTCTGTCCGGATGATGAAGCGAAAATAATCCGGTGCAGCTCTTCAAAGACGAGCCACTTTGTTACTTCACCCTCCTTTGCACGATATAAAATTATTGCAAGTACTGCACTGAGTTGACTGGTCATTCATTTTATTAAAATTAAGCCATGCTTTTGTTTTGACCGCAGCAAACACTTCTTCTTCGAGTTTTTTTTTCCTTCTTCTTCTTCTTCTTGTGGTGTTTATTGGCGGATTGCAAGCAACTGATAGGTGCATATCGCCACCTACTGAGCATGAGCGTGCAGCTCATGGCCTCTTACCCTAACAGTAAATGTAATTTTCTTTTAATGTTAGTGTTTTGTAAAAATATAAGCAGTGCTTTTCTTATTCTTGTTGTTTTGTCCTTATCCCCTTCATTTCCTAATATTTATTTATTATTATTATTATTATTATTATTTTTGTAGAAATAGCCCCCCCTTGTGGCTGATGTCACCGGCNCTGCAGCAGAACAGGTTTTTTTGCATCCAGGGACAAAAGGATGTCATTCTGCACTTTGAGCAGTGCCGATTCAGTGCTGTGATGGGATCTGAAGCCAGACTGAAATTTTTCAAACGGGTTGTTGTGCTCTAGAAAATATTGTAGTTGAATAAAAACAATATTTTCTAGGACCTTCGATAAAAATGACAGATGGGAAATTGGCCTGAAATTAGAGAGAGCTGTAAGATCTAAGCCTGGTTTTTTGAGAAGAGGCCTGACCACAGCATGTTTAAAAGCAGATGGCACATAACCTGAAGTTAGACAGCTGTTAATGAATGACAAAAGACAAGGACCAATTACATCAAAGGACTGTTTGAACATTTTTGATTGAATGATGTTCAGAGTAGTTTGTTGGTTTCATCTGCTGAACCACCTTGATGAAGTGAGGCAGTGAAACCAGGTCCAACTGGTCAAAAACAGCGGTGGTTATTGCAGATACACATGATTGGACAGTGTTTGATGGGCTGACAATGTTCTACCTGATAGTCAATTTTGTTGACAAAGTAACTCAAAAAATCGTCAGAGGTAGACTGTGTGGCAGTTTTCATAACATTGACAGAAAGATTGATGACAGACTGAATTGTACTAAATAGCATCCTCGGCCAGTTGCAGCTGGTGGCAATTAAATTGGAGAGGTATTGTGACTTGGCGTGCTTAACAGCATGTTGATATCCCCAGAGACAGTCTCAGTATTCCTTGGGAGACATGAAGCCGGTCCTTCCTCCATCTGCGTTCTGCTTTCCTGCAATGTTGTCGAAGAGCCCGAGTTGATTCGTTGAGCCATGGAACTGGTTTGATCTTTGAGGAAGTCTTTTTGCGAGGAGCGATGGAGTCCAAGATCGTCGTGCAGGTGTGATGGAAGGAGGTGATGAATTCCTCTGGCTGTAGAGATGGGTACAGGCTGACAGCAGAGTATAAGTCAGTGTTCTTAAAGGCATCAGTGAACTGACTTGGAGTGGACGGGGTGATGGAGTGGCAGAGACGTGCTGGGAGAACAGCCTTTACTGCAAGAGGAGTGGAAAATTCAAATATGATGGGAAAGTGGTCTGAAATACAAGTGTCCAGAATCTCTACAGCAGATATGTGCAGGCCGTGTGAGATAATTAAATACAGTGTGTGACCATGATTGTGTGTGGGCCCTGACACAGACTGCGACAGGTTAAAAGAGTCGAGAAGGTGCTGAAACTCATATCCAAGTTGATTATTTGGACAGCAGACATGGGTGTTGAAATCTCCACAGAAAAGCAGACTGTCAAATTTTGGCAGCAGTTCTGAGAAATCACTGAGGAAATCCTTGTTGTATTTTGGTGGGTGATAAATAAGCCCATACAGTAGTGGTTTTGCAGATTCCAGCACAAACAATATGATCTCAAAGCTGCTGTAGGTTTTAGAAGGTAATGAGCGACACTTGAATGCATCACTGAACACAACAGCGAGGCCGCCCCCCAGGCCGGACGCTCGCGGTGCGTTCAGGTAGGAGAAGGCAGGTGGGAGGAGCTTGGAGAAGGCGCTGTTGTCCTCTGGTTTCTGCCAGGTTTCAGGCATCAGAAACAGATCCAGAAGATGAGTGGAGATCAGATCACTTAATATAAAAGTTTTATTTGTGATCGATCGGGCGTTAAACAGTACTGCCACGCTGATTTGTCACGCCGATACACCCACATCCTCCAGCGAAAATATTTTGTAATTTTAAGATCGATGTCGGAGCTTGGTGAGCATTGCCAGTAGTAAGTCAGACTCATTTCCGGTGAGAGTTGGACTCCGCCAAGGTTGCCCTTTGTCATCGATTCTGTTCATAACTTTTATGGACAGAATTTCTAGGCGCAAGGTGTTGAGAGGATCCGTTTTGGTGGCCTTAGAATCACTTCTATGTTTTTTGCAGATGATGTGATCCTATTGGCTTCATCAGATCGTGATCTACAGCTTTCACTGGAGCGGTTTGCAGCCGAGTGTGATACGGCCGGGATGAGGATCAGTTCCTCCAAATCCGAGGCCATGGTCTTGAGCCGGAAAAGGGTAGCATGCCCTCTCCGGGTCGGGGAGGAGGTCCTGCCCCAAGTGGAGGAGTTTAAGTATCTCGGGGTCTTGTTCACGAATGAGGGAAAACTGGAGCGTGAGATCAATAGGCGGATAGGTGCAGCATCCCGTGAAGCGGGCGCTGTACCGGTCTGTCGTGGTGAAGAGAGAGCTGAGTCAAAAGGCAAAGCTCTCAATTTACCGATCAATCTACGTTCCCACCCTCATCTATGGTCATGAGCTTTGGGTTGTGACCGAAAGAACGAGATCTCGGATACAAGCGGCTGAAATGAGTTTTCTCCGCAAGGTGTCTGGACTCTCCCTTAGAGATAGGGTGAGAAGCTCAGTCATCCGGGAGGGACTCAGAGTAGAGCCGCTGCTTCTCCACATCGAGAGGAGCCAGTTGAGGTGGCTCGGGCATCTGGTTAGGATACCTCCTGGACGCCTCCCTGGTGAGGTGTTCCGGGCATGTCCCACCGGGAGGAGACCAAGGGGAAGACCTAGGACACACTGGAGGGACTATGTTTCTCGGCTGGCCTGGGAACGCCTTGGGATTACCCTGGAGGAGCTGCTCCAAGTGGCTGGGGAGAGGGAAGTCTGGGCCTCCCTACTTAGGTTGCTACCCCCGCAACCCGACCTCGGATAAGCGGAATACAATGGATGGATGGATGGAATTTTAAGACCAACTTATTAAAGCTGCAAGCAGCATTGAGGCCCTCGTAGCATAGCACCGCTCCAGCCTTATTGTGGCAACCGCGGGAGCTCCAGCTAATCTGTCCAGTTGCTATCTTGAACGCTCTCCTGTTAACCCGTTAGCCAGGGAGCGCATTTGCCAAATCTTCTAAATCACCTGTGAACTCAGGAGCTCCAGCAATGCCTCCCGGTCGCAATGGTGAACGCTCCCATTCCATTCCCGCACACATCCACCAGAGTGCCCACTCCACCCATATCAGTTCGAGTCCAGATGTAAGCCTTCCAAGTTTGACTGAAATGCAACTTTCTGGACAGGAGTTTTTGGGATTTCCTTTTTTGTGGTGAATGTTTGATGAGCACTTCCATTAGGCTTTTCAACATGTCATGTGTGGTAATCAACAGTTAGCAAATACAGTTTCAGTCTTATATGTTACACAGGACGAAACTGGAAGAGTCACCCAATAATCGTGAGTTTCTTGTGTGAGTGTGCAAGGCTTAAGTGATGTCATGAATCAACTAGGGCTGCAACTAACGATTATTTCAATAATCGATTAATCGGTCGATTATTTTTTCGATTCATCGATGAATCGGCAAAAATAAAAAATAAAAAAAAGTTTTAATTATCACCTCTTTTTTCCAAAATTTGACTGACATATCAAATCGCACAAAAAACAGGTTGCTACTTGACTATTCTGTTAGTAAAATATTGAATAATTAAAAAATAAAGTTAGTCAGCTTCAATAAAAAATAAATGTACACAAACATATATACAAATGTATGATTTATACCTGCACAAAATGTAGCTACTTTGTAAAATGTGTTTTTGAGGGACAAGTGTAACCTGGATTAAAGGTGTGGATTGTTTTAACCTGGATGGGGCAGCTGTGGCTGAGTTGTTAGAGCAGTCGTCCTCCAATGCAAGAGTTGGGGCTTGGAATCCACCAGCAGTCACATGCCTAAGTGTCCATGGGCAAGACACTGAACCCCATGTTTGTGCCCCATTGGTGTATGAATGTGAGCTAAAGCTCGGATTTGTCTCTTTAGAATGATTTGTTCTTTGTAATCTAGTAGAGTGCTGTATGAATGGGTAAATGAGGACATGTAGTGCTTTACACTACTATAAACAATGTAAAGCACTTTGAGTATCAATTAGATAGAAAGGTGCTATATAAGTACAGTACAGTCCATTTACCATTACAAGTGTGGATCATTGTAACCTGGGTTAAAAGTGCATCATGGCAGTGAAGTCTTCGTCTTCAACCATCGACAGAGGCCTCATGTCAGTGACGTTCATGTAAGGATCTTTCAGTCTCTGCTGCTTGCTGTGGTGTGCATGATGTCTGTCCATCATGAAGGCTGTCATTGTTGTTTTCTGGAATGAGAGAGAGTTTATATGTATTATATCATAATTTACAGTAACTCAAGAAATGCCTTGTTTCACTTACAGTGCTAGGTTAAACACACACGCACGCACGCACGCACACACACACACACACACACACACACACACACACACACACACACACACAAATATAAAATACTAATTACATACACTTGAGTAGATGAAATATATTACTGTAATTCCTATTTAAATTTACACATAAACCTTGGCTCTCGACGGAGGCAGTCGCTAGTCCTTTCCTCTCCCCCCCCGCTGCCTGCCTGCAACTCCTCAGCAAAGCACCTCGAACGCAAATTAAGATGGATTGGAGGTTTGGGCATTCGATTCTACGAACAAGATTTCTACAGAAAAAAAAAGGCACAAGGGGAGCCATTCCACCCTCAAAGAGTGACGAAGAGGATACGCCATGGATTCCTGTGGGTGTGGATGGTGTGCGTCTCGCTCTCTGTGCTGTGCTCTGTGGAGGTGAAGAATCTGGATTATATTGGATTACGATGGCAGCACTTTGCTTTTTGGCGTTTGTGCACTGGCCTATCGCAAAAGAGGGAGACTTCAGCAGGACTTAATGCCTGGAGCACCCGACGTCTGGTCTGCGCGGTGACCTCGAGAAATCAGCTGTTTGCGAGCTTATCCAGAGGGTGAACAGATCACCCTCGGATTGGGACTCTGGACGCTGTGGTCAACATCTGAGGTCAGAGCTTGGATCAGTGGAAAAAGTCCCGAATTGGATCACTTGGAACAGAGTCGCCCTTACAGACTGAAGGCTGCAGAAATTACAATGTGAGCCTGAAGTGAAAATATTTGTCAATTCTTATCTGACTCCCTTGGAAACAGCCTTGAAAAAGGCTGGATATCTAATTTCTCCTGAGATGTGCTCTACTGTGGACAAAACAGCTGCTCTCTTGTCTTGTCTGCCCCCCCCCGGAGAACTTTTCTATGAGCGTTATCGGAGGCCGGCTGGTCAGACTGTCGCTATCTGGAATGTCTCATGGACAGAAACCTCCCTGCCTCAGTCTCAACATGCAACATGTAACTGTCTTAAATGTGCTTATTGGTATAGTTTTTACTGTGTCATGCGGTGTCTTGGCAGACAAAATGTGATACATTTTTTTTAATACCAACGCTGTGACCCTCATGGTACTTTCCTTTTTTCACACCTTTGACCTTCATCCCGACACGGATGAGAGAGGTCGCGCTGAAGAACATGTCATGTGTTCTGAATAAGCAGCAGCTTTACACACTCACCCCATCTTCAGGATGACTGTGCATATATAATCACGCTGTATTGGTGAAAACTGGTGCAATGTTAATAAAAGCTTTGAATCTTGAATCTTAAATGCAATTCATCCGTCCATACAATGCAGTGTCTTCAGACTTTGCCAGCAAATTACAAGTTGAAGCTAAATCATTAAATCATCACCATCTTTGCGTTAGATTTATTTATAAATCACATTTAAACACTGCTTGTATCGTTACATTAAAAATAAAAACACACACATTCTCTGTCACAGCTAAGAAACAAGCAGTTGCAGCTACCAGACACTGACATCACGTTTTCTCACTTTGAAACAGAACAAATATGGTTTAATGTTGAGACTTACCTGCTGCTCTACCTTCATTCACACCGTGGTGAAGTCCGTCATGTTTACATTTCATCTGCGTGGTTATCTAGTGTCGCGTCGTCACTTTTTAAAGCTGTTGTAGTTTTTTTTATCTTTGTGAAGCGTCAGGTGCTCCCACACTTTGGAGGACTTACAGTTTTCTCTGCGTCGCGTCGGTCATTTGTAAAATAGACTTTGAAAACAGTCTCTGCTCTGTTTCCTCCTTCCCTCTCGCTCTGTTCAAGTCACACACGCGCAGCGCGTTGCAGTTTTTTTTCTCCAAACTTTATTCAGTCAGCCAGCTTTGACAACGCTCTACCGGTGAACAAAACGGCTCCGCGACGCCGTGAAAAAAGCATAATCGCGAGACACAACGAATTGATGATGAAATTCGTTGCAAACGCTTTTAAAAATCGATTTTTATCGATTTTATTGATTCATTGTTGCAGCCCTAGAATCAACAATACCAATTTTTCTCGAAGTGCTCATTGATCAAGTACAAAAATCTGGTCCAGATGTATGGTCCAGATATGTATCACTGAGATGGGGGTGCACTTGAGTAAATTTTTCAACAACAATATCAATGTGTTTAGAAGTGCCCACAGATGACGAACAATAAATCTGGAACATATCAGATGGTCTATCATTGACATATAACAGTTTGAATAATGTAGGGGGTGCACTGGAGTCAAAAGTGAAATAACAAAAGAAATGTGTGTAGAAGTGCTCACTGATATACAATAAATGTGTTGCATATTGGATGATATATCACTGATATGTAAGTGTTGGAATAATGTAGGGGACGCACTGGAGTGAAATTTTAAACAACAATACCATATGGGAGTGGTAGTGCAGAGGTTAAGAAGGTGAGCTTTTGATCTGTATAAGAGGATGAACCTGTGTCCTCGTCCCGTGAATGACAGAATCTATTACAGTTACAAATGTCTTCAGAACAACCTTGTACCTCGTGCGTTTTCCTCTGAAAATATGGGAGGTATTACTGGCTGGAGGCCATTAAAGACCCGGGGCCTCCCTCCAGTTTTCGTATTGATTACACTCATCCGTCTGTTTAATGGTGTTTTTAGGCGTGTCTTGTAATTGCTTTAAACGATGATAGAAAATCATCTACAATGTATAAAACTGAACTTAACGGCACACACACGGAGCAGATCTATCTCCTGGTTGTTTGCTTCTGCTGTAAAGAAGAATCCTCGGCATCCATTTTCCTGCTGTCTGCACAGATTCAGCCCCACCGCAGAGCTGTGCAGCAAGGCTCCTCCATAATGACCGTCGGCGTGGAAACATGAGTCAGAGGAAGAGATGAACTCTGCACAGATTCAGCCCCACCGCAGAGCTGTGCAGCAAGGCTCCTCCATAATGACCGTCGGCGTGGAAACATGAGTCAGAGGAAGAGATGAACTCTGGACAAATAAACTCCCACAACCAAACCTTAGACATAACAAGCAGCTGAATGCAGGGCAACAGGAGAAACATGATCATCGGTGTCTCTTAATTCTTGGCAAAAACTACAATTCCTGTTCCAGCGATCTTAAAAGAAGATTTAAATGTTTTATTTGGTCTAAAGGCTGTGGATTATTGTTCTGATTGCATTTTCCCTGAGTAATAAACTAATAAAAGGTACTCCCGTTTTACAAAAACAGGTCATCATGGAATGTTTTATGGCTATCCTCCCTTTTCTACATTTCTTGCTACAGACTTTTTTCCAAGATGGATTAAAATTCCTTCTCCCCCAGAAGTCTACACACAGAATCCCATAATGACAAAGTGAAAAAATGTTAAAAATATATCATGCACATAAAGATTCAGATTGTTTGCTCGATACTCTGTTGATGCACCTTAGGTGTGCTTTTGAGTGTGAAGCTTCAAGCTTCGCACGCCTACCGTCGAGCAGTTTCACTTCTCTGCAGAACCTCTCTGGCTCCACCAGGTCAGATGAAGAACGACAGTGAAAAGACATTTCCACATTTCTCCAGAGATGTTCAATCAGATTCTGTCACACTCCTGACCTCTTGGCAGGGCTTAATTTAATCTGCCAGAACAGGATCCGGGAACTCATTTTGATTTGGGGGCATTCCATTAATAGTTTGCTTAGATCCAGTAACTCTGAGTCCTAATAACAATAATAAAGATAATAAAGTTATGAACAAACATGACTGCCTTGAATGAATAAAACTTATATTGGATATGTAATCTGAAAATAATTACATAAACACTAATTTTAAACACAATTGCCACTTACAAGCTTCTTATCACATCAGAGCTGCACCTTCTAGTAAACATAAAAAAAATCCACCCCAAAAAGTTCAGTCGTGGGCAATTTAATTAAAAACACTAACATATAATTAAACAGCAGAACTAAATTTCAAATGTTTGACAGTTTAAGCTGGTCATTAATAAAAAACTTGATTATTATTTAAAATTATGAGAGGATTGGAGGGAGTGGTGGAACAGAGGTTGAAGAGGGTGGGCCTGTGATCGGAGGATCGCTGGTTCAACTCCCGGTACCGACAACATCAAAGTGTGGGTGGTATTGGTAAAGCACCCACACCTGTCTCCACCCTCATCTGCTGCACTCTGGGCCCTTGAGGAAGGCCCTTAACCCCCACCATCTGCTGCACCGGATGCCAGCTCTCTGCTCCACACAGAGGGCTGTGGTAGGTCAGTGGTCGCATCTGGAAGGGCATCCGGTGTAAAAATAATTGCCAAGTCTTCGTGCAACTTAGTTCGCATGGCAACTCCCTGATGAAAGGAGCAGCGGAAAGAAGAAAACAATTTTACAAGAGAAATGTGGAATGGATCATCACGTGACGTACATCACGTATCAAAACAACAATGCTAATTTGTCAAAATAATAGCGATCAAACGACAGTCAAATTTACTTTAAAGGTGCTATGTGTAACTTTCTGTAGAGTGCAGAACTTAGAAAAATTTTCAACAGGCAAAGCATTCTGATCCCTCCCCCTCAGAGCCATATATGGCTCTGCTCCCCCTGGCCCTGCTGAAATTCAAATTCAAGCTCTGTTTTTATTGGCTGATTCAAATTCAAGCTCTGTTTTTATTGGCTGGTTACAAACTCTGTTTTTATTGGCTGGTTAACGGCGGGTCACTCTGTGTTTTTAGTGTTTTTATAAATGCTGATAGAGAAGCAAGGGGACTATAGTTTTTTTCAGAGATTACTTTGTCTAACATCAGTCTGTCAGTAGATAGTGACAGAGTGAAGAAATATGTTAAAAATATATTGTTAGAAAAGTTACAGACTACATTACAAAGTTACATAGTGCAGCTTTAATAAAAAAGTTTTCTCATTGTACAACTAAACAACTGAGAATTGAAGCACATGAAGGCAGTGGCCATGGATATACTAGAGCAGGTGGAGGGTGTGGGTGAGAGCCAAGCTAACCAGTCAAGGTGGAGCTTGGGGGTTTCACATGTGGAGGAGGACAACAGCAAGGACAGCGAATTAATTAGAGAAGAGTCGGGCTCTGAACCATCAAGAGGTGGGGGGTGGGTTGGGATGCTTGAAAGCAGCGAAACTGATCTATGCACACAAGGAGGGCTGTTGGTCAGGCTACTTCTTGTTGCTCTCTAAAATAGTTATTGAATCAAGTGTTTACAAATGTAGGTAAATGTAGATGTTTAAAAACCCGTTAAAATACACCAGAATGCACTAAATGCCCNCACACACACACACTTTTGGCGTTCCGGTATTGTTTTGTTTACAAATGAATCACAGCCTCTTGGCCCATTTAGCAGAAGATTGACTAAATATTATGTTTATTTTATGATTTTCCAAGACTGGTCAGAGTCACACTTAACATTTCAGAACTGAACGGGAAGAGTTGCTCAGCTTTCTGCTGAATTTTCAAACACAAAGTTCAGAGAAATGTATGAGCCTCAAGGTTCTTATCTGGGAGCTGAAGATAAAAATCAGAAGTTGATCTAAGGTAGTTTTCCAACATCTGTCTGCCAAAATCTTTCTTTAATGTAGATGACGTGTTTTTAATTGTGTGTTTTGACAAACTGTTACCTCCGCAACTCATAGGATTCAAATGTTGCATCATTCCTGCTGTTTTTCATTTGGATTCTAACTTTCACTAACTCTGTCACAGTTTGTGCCCCGGGCCCTTTGAAACCAGGATACAATTCAGGAGGTGAAAGTCAAACATAGTTTTTTTTTTTATTAAAGTGTATTTCCTGACGCAGCAAACGTAATTCTTGTGCTAAAGGTCGGCTCCACCTCATTTCTCACGTCCACAGGACAGCAAGTGATACTCACGTCCCCAGGACAGCAAGTGATAATTACAAGGGGTGGGATCTTTTTGCAACAAATAAAATGTGTTTTTCACCTCCGTCTGCCACTTCTGCACCTCTGTGTTGGTGGAGGGAAATTCTTATTTTCATTACATCGGTGGGAAACAATTTACACCAATTAATCAGTCTGAGCTCGACACCGTCCGGTTCTGCTCTCACAGTTTTCCTGGAATGTTCGAGTTGGAGATTATTTTGCAGCGACAACAGCCTGGCTGTTAAAGTGCACATTGTATTCTGTTGTGCAAATCCTTTCGCATGCACTTACCTCACATTTTACTCCGTCAACACTACAGAAAGCCCATAATTACACACTACATGGTCCTGCAGGATCAAGTTCACTCTTTCTAATACAGCTGAAGTCACCAGCATGCTCTTTTGGGGCTTTTAGAAGCCCGGAGGTACATATTGGGACATGTGCGCAGCATGTCACAGCTGGTTTATTTATCGTGGTGGATGTATCTTATGCTGAAGTCAGCTCCGTGTGTCCTGTCACTTCACTCAACGAGTGGCGGGTCAGGCTGCCACTGTCATCCCCTCTAATGAAGCAGCAGATAATGGCCCGGAGGCCCAGGAGAGACATGACACAAACTGCCATGTCCTCTGACTTGGATTAGTGGTAATTACTGTTAGTCTTGGTAGATCAATGGAGTAGCAACAAAACACATGGAGGCCACCTCGTGTCACACGCTAGCAGGACTCAAACACTTGTAAGGTCAAAGGTGGCGTGCACCCCATCAGGCACCAAGGTTGTGGTAATGGAGTTCATAGTTAGTGTTGAACTGATGGTATCTCTGAGTCTAGTTTTACAGAACTTTAGCTGTGTGTTGTTACTAAACAGTTGTTTGAAAAGGGATCTTTATTACTTAAATGTGTTAAGAAGCTGAGCTGTTAGAGCCTTAATTGATATAAATCCCAAAGGCTTAACTTTCTTTGAAAGACTGCAAATCAATAAAGCCAAAGTATTAAACCAACAGATTAGTATTTCGTTTAGTTTTTGCAAATGTATGCCAAATCTTGAAACAAACATTGCACGTATTGTCATGCAGTTATGTAGTGCTTAAAACATGTGTTGTACTTTGTACATGAACCTCAAGTTCCATCACAAAAATACTCTTTACTATAATGACTGATTCAAAGTTGGTTCTGTGTTAACTAAAGTTGATCAGCTGTGAAGGGCATTTCAAGTCGGGTTGAAATTTGACCAGGACACCAAAAAAAAGTAT
>JBBPBX010012476.1:28023-54019 GCA_038048925.1 Garcialebias charrua
ATATATATATATATACAGGGAACCCCCGTGTTACGAACGAGTTCGGGACCTAAGAACGGTTCGCAGCTCGATTCTGCCGTAGGTAGGGGGTGAAAATTATTATTTTTTTTTAATTATTCATTCATTCATTCATTCAACCTTTATTTATCATGCTAACGGAGCGCGCGCACACATTTAAGCATGTACAGTAGTGTACTGTAATGTTAAACATTGCTATTCACATTTACAGAATAAATAAAAATATATTTTCTTACTTTGAGATGGTCAAAGCCGACATCTTAGGTTGCCATGCGTTGATTGTTGTCGGGCCGAGCAGCGCGGCGGCCGGCCAGTGAACCACCGCAGCTGCTCCAGACCTGTGTTAGCTAGCTGGCTAGCTTCTGCTAGCCAAGCCATGAGCTGGTGTTGGAGCGGCGGCGCGATCAATCTGCAGCTTCTGCTGCTGCCTGAGACATCGACAAAGTTCACAGAGACGTTTCCAGCTCGTAATTAATCCATATGAAGCCATCCTGGTCACCAGTCTTCGGCGGCTCCCGTGTTAGCTCCCGTGTTAGCTCCCGTGTTAGCTCCCGTGTTAGCTTCTGGAGCTAGCCAGGCCAGAGCCTGGCCGGAGGTCTTCGCGCGGCGGCGATAAATCCGCTGCTGCCTGAGACATCCACAAAGTTCACAGAGACGTTTCCAGCTCGTAATTAATCCATATGAAGCCATCCTGGTCACCAGTCTTCGGCCCGGCGCCGGGCAGCTATCCTAAAATGGCGTCCGGTGTTCTACAGTAATTTGTGACCGTGTAAACTGAAGACCTACTTCCTGTTGCCCAAGATTGCTCAGAAATGATCAGAAATGATCATTTTTATCATAATTATTATTTATAAAGCCTTTAAAACAACCACAGCTGCAACAAAGTGATGTACACATGAAATTAAGAACATTTAAACACAAAAAAAAAAAAAAATAATTTTTTTTATTTTTTTTTAATACAGTAATTTCATATTTTTATTAAATATGATACGTTCGTAGGTCCCGTTGTTCGTAGGTCGATGGAGTCGTAAGTGGGGGGTTACCTGTATATATATATATATATATATATTTTTTTTTTTTACATTAAAACCTAGCCTGGTTAAAACCACACCCTGTCCTTCACTTCGCTTCAGACTAGGGTCTGGCATTCCTCCCATTGAAAACGATTTCTCCTGGAGATTTTTGAATGGACCAATCAGAGAACAGAAGGCAGAGTTTTGTTAGTTTAGCCTGGCGAGGTCCAGGCTATCAGATAAATTGCTCAGAAACCACTCGGTGGATATTTTTTCTGCCACCAGTGTGTAATTATATGGCTCTAATTTACTGACTGTTGGCCTAGATAAAACATTTGAGATAAAATTCGATTTTTTATCATTTATTTTCGTAGCGCACCCGAGGCTGTTTGGAAAATGTCAAACCGAAACTATTTAAATCCAGCAGATTTGACCATTTCGTGAATTGATTTAGGAACTGTTAAGCTCAGGAACACTTCTGATATAACGTCAGCTAAGAAATATATTTTTTATCAGCAGAGAAATAATAGTTTTTTACCTTGTTTTGATGAAAATTCCTTCGTGGCGGCAGCCATTTTGAATGACGACGTCAGTCGACGTCGTTCAAAACTCCGCCTTCTGTTCTCTGATTGGTCCGAACAAAAATCTACCGGAGAAATCCTTGTGGATGGGGGAAGTCCCAGACTGTGAAGTGAAGGGAAATGAGAATTGAGCGGAGCTGTGCAGGAAGGCGAGGGCCAGGCTAATTAAAACCCAAAAGATAAAGAAAATAAAACCATATCTCATAGTATATGAACGAATGCATAAAATGAAAGGTGGCAGAAAGAAGAATAAATCTTATTTTATCTGCCCCTTTTTTCAAAAACAAAACAAGTTCAAACAATCAATTCAAACAATAATCTTCTATAAGTAACAGAGCAAAAAGCTAACCTAATACTGGTTATTTAAGTTACAGAATTTAATGCATTCCTGTATTATTTGTTCCTATTTTTGGTATAAATATCAAACGATGCAAAAAATTTGATACAATAAGGAACCTAAAATTATTGTTTTAAATAAATGTTCCATTTGTTTACATTGTTGTTTATTCTTTTCAGCTTGTCAGTTACAAAACTGAAACTAAATGTATGACCATTTAAATAGAAAAATCGTTTTTGAATCAAAAATCATTTCTGAATCGAAAAACCGACTTTGAATCGAATCGTGACACCAAAAATCGGAATCTAATTGATTCTCCAGACACTGAGATTCGCACCCCTAATATTTAGCATGCTTGGTCAAAACATATTTTCTTAACCGCAGCAATACTCTTTACAAATAAAATTGGTGTGTATTTTATTACAAAACCTTTAGATTAAAATCTTCATTTTTAATTTTGACTTTATCGTTACTTCCTTCAAGGTCTAGTCAAGCAAATGCTGGATTTGATTGATTTATTTCATGTTGTTCTGAGAATATTAAAATCAGAATAACATGGAGATTAATACATTTGCCCTTGTTTGACTTAAGCAAAGGATCTGTGATATGAAGCCAATGCCAAGTGTCTTAAAGTTCTCTTTAGTGTAAATGTTTTACTTCGGTTTTTGAGATTTGAAACATTTCAAGGTCCTTTGTCATTTGCATCACACGATACATGAGGTGGAACAAAATTGTGTAGTCAAGGTCCCAGTTACACCCAAAAATATAAACAACAACAAAAAAACATATACAAACATCTAAGATATACGCTAAACAATAATATTATAAGTTGTATTAAACAGCAGCCTGAACATGAGTCTGTAGTGAGCAGGTGGGTATGAATACAGCAGCTTTAAAGGTAAGAAATCAGCAGCACAGATAAAGTGACATATCATCAATTCAAGTGGCATTACTGTGATTTTTCTGGATTCATGAGTCTAACAGCCTCAGGGTAGAAGCTGTTCCTCAGTCTAGTGGTTCTACACTTAATGCTCCTCAACCTCCTTCCTGAGGGGAGTGGGGCAAAAAGTGTGTGTGCTGGGTGAGTGGGGTCTTTCATGATGCAGGTGGCTCTCTTCCTGCATCTGGAGGTGTAAATGTCTGTGATGGTGGGGAGACTGACTCCAACATCTTCTGTGCAGCCTTCACCACTCTCTGTAGAGCTTTTCTTTCTGCAGCTGTGCAGCCTCCATGCCACACGTTGATGCTGGAGCACAGGATGCTCTCCACTGCACACCTGTAGAAGGAGGTGAGAACTGGGCTGCTCAGACCAGCTCGTCTCAGCCGTCTGAGGAAGTAGAGTCTCTGATGACCTTTCTTGATCAGGCTGGTGGTGTTGTTGCTCCAGCTGAGATTATCATTCATGTGTACACCCAAGTATTTGTAGCTGGAGACCACTTCCACTGCAGATCCTCCTATGGCGTAGGTGCGTTTGTTCCTTTTGAAGTCCATGACCTCCTTCGTCTTCTTCACATTGATGTGAAGGTTGTTCTTCCTGCAACAGCTCTCCAGGTGTTCCACCTCCTTCCTGTAGCTGGACTCTTCGTTGTTTGTGATGCATCCAACCACAGCTGTATCATCTGCAAACTTTACGATATGACAGCCTGGATGGGTAGGTGCACAGTCATATGTGAGCAGAGTGAACAGGAGGGAGCTCAACACACAGCCCTGAGGCTGTAATGTCACATTTTAATACATAAAAAAAGAAAAGAAAAAAATAGTGTGATAAAATGTGATAAAGCTTATATAAAGTCATCTTAAGTTGTTGTATTGTGTAAAGTTGCATCGTAAGTGTAACCAAGAACAAAATCAGTCAAATATGGAAGAGTCAAAATCTCAACAGAGTCTGAATGAAGCAGCATCAAAGTCTAGTGTGGCTTAAAAAATAAAAACTGAGGAAAAGCTGCATCATCTACGCTGACAGATTCTCTGTCATCCAGAACGCGTCAGTCCCAAACGTTTGATCAGACGATCCCACTTCCTTCCTTGTTTTGTAAAAGTTAACAGCAGAACTCACATTCCTGCCCCTCCCCTTGCACTGTTTGCTGCCAGCACGCACCAGAACCCCGCAGCAGAAACAATGCATGCCACAACCGTGTGTGCGACACACTCACACACATATTTTGTTGTTGGCTTCTGTACAAAAATGTGTTTGCCCAAATGAGGCGAAAGAAAAACCAGTTTTTGGAACAACACTGCGCTTGTTCTGTTGTGAACTGAACCTGTGTGTGTTTGTGTGTGTGTGTGCAGAAAGGTTACACGGCACCTCCCTCTGGGCCGATGAGCCGTGGGGACAGTTTCAACAGGGGCCCACAAAAAGACAAAAGTGAGTGTGCACAGCGACGACACAGATGAGTTTTACAGCAGAACTTCTGACGCCTGTTTCATCCTCTGCAGAGATGGACGAGGTCAACAACGAGCTCTTGAGCAAAATCACTGCTAACAAAAGCCATCCGCCCAGAAAGATCCGCATCGAGCGCTCCTCTGCCACTCAGGTGCCGCTCACCTCTGACTCCAGCCCGGAGCAGGTGACCACGTGGCTCCATGCAAAAGGCTTCTCCAAACCGTAAGTTTACCACACCGGGACCAGAATACCTCCTGACGCCTCACAGGCACACCCTCAGCGCCTCACATGTGCTGAACTGTTGTAATAAAAATTCTCAGTGTTTTACAGGTGGACACAGGGCCGGCCCAACACATAAGCAAACTAAGCAGCTGCTTAGGGCCCCGGGGCCACTAGGGGGCCCCCTAAGTGAAATTGAATTTTATTTTTTTTGTAATTTCTATATGATTCTACAGTACTTAATAGTTTAAGTTCAGATTTGGCAAATTATTGCATGCATTTACATAGTTTAAGAACTACTTATTCAATTTAAATTGATTTTTTTTAACCATTTAACGTGGTTTCAAGTACAAAATGTTCATTACATCATTTAAGTATTTCCTTGATATTTTATTTTATTTTCGCACAATTAATTTTATTTTTATGCATCCAAGTTATTTCAGCTTTTTGTTGTTGAACTTGCACTACAAATTATTTTGAACATTACTGCTGCAGTCCTTTAGAACCAAAGCTAATGAACCAGCTGGAACATTTGCTGTAAAATACATTGTACCGGTATTCAAGATTCAAGATTCAAGAGCTTTTATTAATATTGCACCAGTTTTCACCAATACAGCGTGATTATGTATGCACAGTCATCCTGAAGATGGGGTGAGTGTGTAAAGCTGCTGCTTATTCAGAACACATGACATGTTCTTCAGCGCGGCCTCTCTCATCCGTTTCGGGATGAAGGTCAAAGGTGTGAAAAAAGGAAAGTACCATGAGGGTCACAGCGTTGGTATAAAAAAATGTATCACATTTTGTCTGCCAAGACACCGCATGACACAGTAAAAACTATACCAATAAGCACATTTAGACAGTTACATGTTGCATGTTGAGACTGAGGCAGGGAGGATTCTGTCCATGAGACACCAGATAGCGACAGTCTGACCAGCCGGCCTCCGATAACGCTCATAGAAAAGTTCTCCGGGGGGGGGGGGTAGCAGACAAGACAAGAGAGCAGCTGTTTTTCCACAGTAAAGCACATCTCAGGAGAAATTAGATATCCAGCCTTTTTCAAGGCTGCTGGATAGCATGCATGCATTTGAGCATGCATCAGAGTATTTTTTTCAAGGCTGTTTCCAAGGGAGTCAGATAAGAATTGACAAATATTTTCACTTCAGGCTTCGGGACTTTTTCTACTGATCCAAGCTCTGACCTCAGATGTTGACCACAGTGTCCAGAGTCCCAATCCGAGGGTGATCTGTTCACCCTCTGGATAAGCTCGCAAACAGCTGATTTCTTGAGGTCACCGCGCAGACCAGACGTCGGGTGCTCCAGGCATTAAGTCCTGCTGAAGTCTCCCTCTTTTGCGATAGACCAGTGCTCCACAAACGCCAAAAAGCAAAGCGCTGCCATCGTAATCCAATATAATCCAGATTCTTCACCTCCACAGAGCACAGCACAGAGAGCGAGACGCACACCATCCACACCCACAGGAATCCATGGCGTATCCTCCGTCACTCTGTGAGGATGGAAAGGCTCCCCTTGTGCCGTTTCTTCTACTGTTCTTCTACTGTTTTGTTTGTTTGTTTTTTGTTACTTTTAGTACCACTATAATATATACATATAGGATAATGTAAACAGGGCTGTCAGAGTTGCAATGAGTAAGGTGGGTGAATGATCTGACCGTGTGTCTGTTGACTGCAGTAATCCACATTATTAGCACAAATAGAGGGCCCCATATCAACTTTCGTTTGGGGCCCCATGGGGGCTTGAGCCGGCCCTGGACACCAGAACTTACTGAGAATCAGCACTTTTACATGTACTAATTAATAAGTGAGGTACTGTAAAGAGAGCAGTCAGGTGTTAATAATGTAGTTATTTTACCTTTGTCGTTAGCTTACCGTACATCAGCTGATTCCTGCATGAGGTGTGTCTGTGTGACAGTTTCTGGTCATTATTTATGTTATAAACACAGTAGTGGTTTATTTGAAAGTGTTTGGTGATGCTTTAGTTGCATTCAGTGTTTCAGTGTTTGCAGCCTCTCTCCACAGTGTTATCAGCTGTGTCATCAGTTATGGAGCACAACGTTTGAATTAAAGAGCAGAAGTCTTCATCCTCGCTAGGTGGCTATGGCTAACTAACCCAAAGGCTTGTGTCATTTTTTTTAAGGCCTTTAGAGAAACGTTTTCCTCAAAAACATAAAATCAGCATACTGATGTCAAAGCACTGGTTAATATGACATCCATTGGTTGGTGTTTTCAGAAGCGAGCGACCTCCGTGTCACTGGAGTGGCAGCACCTCCAGATCTGAGGCCGTGGTCCTCAGTCAAAAGGTGGAGGATTGATCTCTCTGGGTCAGGAGTGAGGTTCTGCCTCAAGTAGAGGAGTTCAAGTATCTGCGTTTTATTCATGGCTGAGGGAAGAATGGAGCACGAGATTGACAAGACGAATTAGAGCAGCTTCCACAGTATTGTGGTCTCTGTGCTGGTCCGTTGTGGTGAAGAAAGAGCTGAGCTGTGAGGCAAAGATCTCTGTTTCCTGGTCAGTCTATGTTTCTGCACAGATGGTTACAAGCTCTGGGTAGTGACCGAAAGAACGAGATCACGGGTACAAGCGGTTGAAAAGAGTTTTCTCCACAGGCCAGCTGGACTCTCCCTGTAGAGAGAGGCAGAAAAGTTAAGTTATTCATAATAATAATAATAATAATAATTAATTCAATTTATAACGCACTTTTCATTACTGAAAATCTCAAAGTGCTACACATATATTGAATGCTACACACATTCATAAACCGGTGGCGGCAGACTACCATGCAAGGTGCTTTCCAGTCCTACCGGGAGCAACTCAGGGTTAAGTGTCTTGCCCAAGGACACAACGACACATGGTGCGGGTCCCGGGAGTCGAACCGCCAACTTTCCGATCGGGAGACGACTGCCATTACCACTACACCACGGCCGCCATCATTCATTCATTCATTCATTCAACCTTTATTTAGTCAGGTAAATCTCATTGAGCAGGTACAAGACCGACCTGCTATAAACTAAAGAATGATGAACAGCAATGGTAGAATTTCCTTAAACAATAAACAATAGAAAAACATAAGAGAGAAATACAGATAAAAAAACAACAACAAAGTATCAAAAACTAGCAAAACATTATAAGATAGATGTATAAAATTAAAAACAAGAACAAATCTGCAATGGTTTTTGCCAGGATTCCAACAGATTCTTAAAACCATTTAGAGAAGTCAAGGTCGAGAGCTTCAGATCTTTTTGTAAGATATTCCATGAAGCAGGAGCAGAATAGGAGAAGGCCCTTTTTCCAAGTTCAGTCCTCACTGATGGAACACTGCAGGTAATCATGTCCTGAGAGCGCACGCTGTAACTCCTTTTGGTTCATCAGACACTGTTCTGCACAAACGGCAGCAGTCTGACTGAGCATGCTGCACCACTTGTGGCAGCATGGAGGGAAACCCACAGTCAGCCTCTCTCCACACGTGAGATGCCATGATCTGTCTTAAGTTGAGTGCACGGTAACGTATCCACAAACCTTACAGTGGAAAAGAACTGCTCGTCTATCAAGACACTTGTTTCTTGCAACCTTCAGCCAAGAGATAACTGCAGAGTCCTTTGTTGTGTTTGAAGGATGGATTTTCAGGTGGGGGGGTGGTCAGTGACTGAAACGTTAAAGATTTATTAGTGAGTCTTCACCCAGAGGCTGGAGCAGACTCTTCAGGGGAATGCAGATGTTGCTCAAGCTTTAGATGACACCATCTGCTGCGACTTGTCACAACTTACAAAACTGTGCCTTTAGGTTTTCACTGCGTTGGCAACAACATGCTCGCTGCTGGCAGCGGTTAAACTGCGAGAAATGAAAAGTTTGTACTGTGCCTGCATGTGACTGACCCGTCAAACTGTACTTTGTGCAGGACTGTTGAATGTTTGGGGATCCTGACGGGAGCGCAGCTGTTTTCCCTGAATAAAGAAGAGCTGAAGGCCGTGTGTGGAGAAGAAGGAGGCCGTGTCTTCAATCAGGTCTCCCTGCAGAAAGCTCAGCTAGAGGTCGGTCACGCTCTTCTCTCCCTTTCTGCGTTTAGAGCCGCTCTCCAGAACCAAGTTCGAGGGTCTTTTCTTTGATGCCGTTGGAAAATAAATCTCAACTTTCAGAATTGATGTAGGCCAGTTAAAACAAGTTGTAAACTTTGAAATGAGACATCTGCTGTCAGATTATAGGAGCTACACTGTAATGCATGCAGGTTCCGGGTGAAAAACTGGTTGAGTGTCTCATAAAATCATGAACTTGACAGGACTTGTTAACGTGTCTGTGACATCATCTTAGTACTTTGCATATAGTGACACAACATAAATATCTTGTATCATTCAACTGTGTTCGTTTTAGCAAACAAAATGATATATTAATGAAAATTCCTTTCAAAGTGAGTTTAAAATTAAAAACCGTGTTTCTTCGCGGGACGTCCGACTACACGCGAATGCAACATCTGTGACTGTGACGTTGGAAGGAGAACGTCTTTAGAACGCCCCTTTTACATATTCATTGGGGACAATAAATAAAACGACGAATTTAGCAATCTAAGTGAAGATTTGAGCGATTTGTTTTCAGTTTGGGAAGCAGAAAGTTACCGTAGATGAACAAGAAACAGCAGGTTCTAATTTAGGTCTGCACCCGTATTTATTTGAGTTTTACCTTTTCAGGAAGCGAGGGAGCTCTGAGGGGGGGCAGCTTTATTTATTCCATACTTGACGAAGTATTTCATCTTTTGGGAAAGTGAAAAGTCTCACTTGTTCACTGATGATATTAGAACACCCAAATGTGACACAACGTACCGGCATTTTTCAAGTTATACAAAAAAAAATAGGCGAACGTGCAGAGAATGAATATGCGTTATCATTGCAGCCACGAACTGAGCTTCTCCACTGTACGTCGCAGATGTTGCATTCGCGTGTAATCGGATTTCCTGTGAATAAACACGGCGCAAATTTCAGCTTTTTCACATAACTTCCACTTCTTTGTGCTCTTTCCTGCTTCTTTCAGCAAACATGTTCTTTCTGATTTCTTCTGCTAATTTATGCTAATTCTACTTTTTCAGCTACCTTGTTAGCATTCTTAGTTAATTTCAGCTGTTTTAAGATTAAAGTGTTTCATGGTAATTTCTGCTTCTTTCAGCCTAATGCTCATTTCAGGTTTTTTTTTCCTGCCAATTTCTGCAATTTCATTTATGTAGCTGGTTTTATGTTAATTTTAGCTTTTACAGTTAATTCCTTTTTTAAAATATATACAGTATATACCGTATATATAATTTCTGCTCTTTTCACTTCCGTCTGGTCGTTTAAGCTTCTTTTTGCCTACTTTTCAGCTATTTTTGTTAATTTCAGCTTTTTTAGCTACGGTAATTTCCTAATTTTTGTGCTAACTTATTTAAACCTAATGTGTTTTTTCTGCTTTCTTCTGCTACTTTAGGCTTGCTTTTCATTTCAGCTATCATTCAGCATGTTTTTAGCTAATTTCAACTGTTTTTCAACAATTTCTTCTGTACGGAAGCGTATTGCTGACACCTGGAGAATTTTTTTTGGGGGGGGCTTATGTAGTAATAATGTGATACGTATCACGTTATTACGTGATACGTATCAAGTAATAACGTGATACGTATCAAGTAATAACGTGATACGTATCAAGTAATAACGTGATACGTATCAAGTAATTACGTGATACGTATCAAGTAATAACGTGATACGTATCAAGTAATAACGTGATACGTATCAAGTAATAACGTGATACGTATCAAGTAATAACGTGATACGTATCAAGTAATAACGTGATACGTATCAAGTAATAACGTGATACGTATCAAGTAATATGATACGTATCAAGTAATTACTGATACGTATCAAGTAATAACGTGATACGTATCAAGTAATTACTTGATACGTATCAAGTAATAACGTGATACGTATCAAGTAATAACGTGATACGTATCAAGTAATAACGTGATACGTATCAAGTAATTACTTGATACGTATCAAGTAATAACGTGATACGTATCAAGTAATAACGTGATACGTATCAAGTAATAACGTGATACGTATCAAGTAATTACTTGATACGTATCAAGTAATAACGTGATACGTATCAAGTAATTACTTGATACGTATCAAGTAATAACGTGATACGTATCAAGTAATTATGTGATACGTATCAAGTAATTACGTGATACGTATCACATTATTACTCGATACGTATCACGTAATTACTTGATAATATCATGTAATAATGTGATACGTATCACGTAATTACTTGATACGTATCACGTAATAACGCGATATTATCACGTAATTACGTGATACGTATCACGTAATAACGTGATACGTATCACATTATTACTACATAAGCCCCCCAAAAAAATTTCTCCAGGTGTCAGCAATACGCTTCCGTACTTCCGCAATAAGCATTCACACTGCATTTTTGCAGGAAATGCGATTTCTCTAGTTCAGATGTAAAAGAAGCATGAATGAGTCACAACCTTTAGTATGAAGAGTCATGAAACCTTTTCTCGCACATGGGTTAAAACTCTTTATCCTCAAAACTAATTCATCACATAAATATTTGCAGTGAAAATAAATTAATTATACAGTTTGTGTAATATTTAGTTTAGGGTTGCTTCTGTTCAGAGTATGAGAATAGAATAAAAAAACTGGAAAGTCAAAAGAAATTGCCATAAATCTGTATTTTAAAATTATTTCTTTCACTGGTTTGAAAAGTTTTAATAAAATATAACCAATACAGAACAGTCTCATAAGAAACTGGCTGAAATATGTGCCCACGTGTCCCAAACTATTAAAAGTCCAACCCATGAATTGGAGGAGTAACATCGGAGAGCGTTCTTTGAATGTAACTCACGTTTTCGTAAATCTTTTAATTTCTTTAAACCTCTTTGTTTCTTTTCTAACATTCTCACTGTGTATATATTTCAGATAAATAACTTAGTGCTCGTTTAAACTTTTTTGTTTGTTTGTTTTGGCAGTCATGTATATTTTATTGTAAATTAAACTTTCTTATTTTTTAAAGTGCTTAAAGTACTTTAATGATAATCTACAGCGCTACACAATGAGACATCATCAATATGAGAACTATTTTTAATATAACTGGACAGTTGATGCTGAATTTTAGCTTTTGATTTGGATGATTTAAGCTCATTCTGTCAAAATGCATCAAAGTTTACTCTCTGCTGCCCTCTATAGGAGCATGTCTGCAACTGCAGGCCAGCAGACATGAACACGCAGCTGCGGAAACTTTCCTGCTTTTACGATTCTAAATAAGATTTTAATTTATATGTAGAAAATATAAAATAACATGAGAAAGTTTGAAGAATAAGAATAATTACAAATAAATTTAATTATTCATGGGGGTGGGTGGGGGAGGATTGATATTTATTATTTAGTAAAATGTGTTTTTGAGATCAGAACATTAAAAGCAACTGTTTTTCTTCTCCTTCCCAGAAGTCCCAGGGTGACTCAGAGTTGCAGGAGATCATGAAGCGAAGACAGGAGAGGATCGACTCCGGCTCCAAGGAGTGAACTCATCACACCCCCATCCACTACCCCCTCCAGATGTCATCCTCCCCCACGGCTTTCAAAGTGCAGCAGCAGCTTACTAAATCAGTCTAATGTGTATTGTAATCCACAGCAGACAAGCAATAAAGTTTCATTTTTAATTGTTTATTTATTTTGTAAAATGTACATCATTCACTCGTTTTCTTTTCTGCTTCTCAAACCATTGATGAGATCACCTGCTGAGACGAGGAGCGTGCATAATGTGCAGTTTTGTGTGCGTTTGTGCAAATATCTATGCATGGCATGCATGTAACGTGCACATGCACAAACAGTGTGGGGAGGGTCAACGTTCGTGTTCAATTTAAACATTGCAGCTGTTTCCATAATTTCATAGTAGAAGTAAATCTTTGCTGTTTGTATTTTAAATCAGTGCCAGAATGTTTGACTTATTTTCTGCTATATAGCCAATTGTTTTCACATTTTTATTCATGAAAAGAAATTAAACACGATCTGTGTTGATAATCAGCACCAACATATTCAAATAAATCCTTGGTGCTGATTGATAAATACATAATCCTGCTGCTTTTTTTTTCCCCCTCTCCCAGATACTCTGAAAAACTTACAAGCAATAAATCTGCATGCATGAAGTCTTATCAGTAACAGTGAGACGCTGTTCTTATTGTGTTGTGAGCAGGACCACGTTTTATTGTATAAACTGCACACAAAAAAAAGCTAAATTAGTCAGTATAACCTCTAAATGTGCTGTTCTGGTTTAAATGATGAAATGAAGACGTTCTTTGTGTTGTAAATAAGTTTGAATGCAATGTTTAAAATGACCTTAATTGAATAAAATGACCTTGTAAATATTTTCCAAGAGCCTCCAAGTGCACAGGTTTTTTTGGGACACCAATTTATTCAATGAGTAGTTCAGATATTTTTAAAGTTGAGCGTAAAAGTGAGAGAATGATGATTATTTTTGTGTAATACAGTGTAGTCGATGGTTAGGATCTCAGCAGCAGTGACTTCACTCACAACTTGGAGTATGAAGAAAAAGGCAGAAGTCTTCCTCCAGGCTAGGCTAATGGCTGCCTGTGTTAGAATGATTCAGGCTGAAAATAAACTTTCCAAAAAAATCCCATTCAAGTGTGAAAGGTTGCTGCACTTTAAATTTCTCCACTTTAGTATGATTGTTTAATTTGTTGCTATTTTAACAGAACAATCCCGTGACATCTCTGTTAACTGCACAAATACTTGTGAGGCTGTTGAATCCAACCAGCATGTCTGAAAGACAAAAACCTGCATGAGCCTTGATTTTCTGCCTTTAAACTCAGACAAGATGCAGGTTTGGGATTATGGACCTGAAAATCTTAGGAATTAATTTTGCAGCTTTTCACTTCCTCCGTCACTTAAACGGTCCAGAGGACCTGACTTCACTTTGTTGGTGGATTTTTTTTTACCTGGATTATTGCGCATGAACTTTGATGTTTTGAACCACTTTGGCTATGACCGCCTTAAACGAGTCAGACTCCAGAAACCATCCGAGCACCATCAAACTGATTGACCCACTACAGTATGTGAAGGTGCTCCACTATGTGAAGGTGCTATTTATAAGACAGAGTTTGTTGCAGCTCCTCAGACTGATGAAGTCCTTTGGATAAAAGATGAAACGTTTCAACAAAAAGAAACCGTCCAGAGGACCTGACTTAACTTTGTTGGATTGGGGTCCTGGCTGCCCTCAAGACGAGCCGTCAGAATGAACCCTCACCAGGGTTTGTGGGTAAAAACCCACCATGCGTTTATTTATCTTGGTGGTCAGTGGTGTTCTTACTTGGTCTGAATAGTTTCTAATGTTCTCACAGACTCTGCTACTTTGTAGTTCCTTCAGAGAAAAACAATGACACACTGGAACCCTTGATAAACACATTTTTATTCTATTTTACATCATAAAATGCATTGGTCTCAATTACCTGTTTGTTTTTACCTCTATCCTCTTACTTTCTAATTTTGTTAGCCCACTACAGCTCTTTCGTATTTGAGGGGTGCTGTGACATCACGGCCAGGTTTAGTGAGGCTCAAAATAAAATATTTGTAAAAAATAGTTTGAACAGGAAATGGAGAACATATTGAAGCTGGCAGATGGATACAGCTCCTTTCTATCTCACCAAGATACTCAAAGCTCTTTACAACAATCTGCCTCATTTACCCATTCATACAGTACTCTACTAGATATCTAAAAAGAATAACTGAACAAATCATTCTAAAGAAACTAATCAGCTTTATCACATTCATACACTGATGGGACACACATCAGAGGCAATGAGTTCAGTGTCTTGCCCAGGGACACTTCAGCATGTGACTGTTGGTGGAATTGAACCCCAACTATTGCATTGGAGGACGACTGCTCTAACCACTCAGCCACAGCTGCCCAGATAAAAAAATTAAATGCACTCAGAATGAAATGTAAGGCATGGAGAGGCAGTCTGACAGTGGTCTGGGACAACAACACTGACCAGCAGGTGCATCATGTGCAGAAAAAATTAATTTAATAAAAAAATAACCGTCTCTGCTTCTTTAGTTCTTGTTAAGACCAAAGACCACTTAGCCTTCCAGCAGGCTCATGTGGCCCTGCAGATACTGTAATAATAAATACATGTTAAAAATACCTGAATTGTATTGTTTTGTAAAACTAAAGGTTCTTAAAACAACTGAAGAAAAAAAAAAGATTTTAAAAAGTAAACTTTAAAACAGAATAGTTTCAGGTGGACAAAAGATCCTTTCCAAAAAATTAGAATATCATGGAAAAGTTGTTTAACTTCCATAATTCCATTCAAAAAGTTCATTTTCAATAGATGATAGATTCAGGGCCCACAATTTAAATGATTTCAAGCATTTGTTTATTTTTATATACCGGTAATTTGGGCTTCCAGCTCATGAAACCGCATGAAAACAGGATTTCAGAAAAAATAGAATACCGGTACTGTGAAGACATCAGCCCACGCTACTTCTCAGTTTTTGCAGAAAAAAATTATAAAAAATAACTTGGGATCACAGCAGCACAGTGACACAACTGGTAGAGCTGCTGCCTCTCAGCGAGCAGGTCCCTGGTTCAAATCCTGGTCCGGGGACCTTTCTGGGTGGAGTTTGCATGTTCTCTCTGTGCATGCGTGAGTTTCCTCCGGGTACTCCGGTTTCCTCCCAGAGACCAAACACACGCATGTTAGACTGATTGGTAACTAAATTGTCCCTAAGTGTGAGTGAATGGTTGTTTGTCTCTATGTGGCTCTGTGATGGACTTGCGACCCGTCCAGGGTGTACCCCTCGCACAGTGATTGCTGGACATGGGCACCGGCGACCCCCATGACCCAAAAATGGAAGAAGCGGGTAAAAGATAATAGATGGACGGATGGAAATTAGGATCACAACAAATCAATCAAAATATGGTACTTTCAAAACGATATGTCAATCTTCAATACTTGGCTGGGAATCCCTTTGCCTTAATCACTGCCTCGATGCGACGTGGTATTGAGACAATCAGCCTGTGACATTAACTGGGAGTTATGGAAGCCCAGATTTCCTTGATGCTTGCTGTCAGCTCTTCTTTGTTGTTGGGTCTGGTGACCCTCATCTTCCTCTTGAGAACACCTCATAGATTCTCAATGGGGTTTAGGTCTAGCCAGTTGGCTGACCAGTCAAGCACTGTGGCATGGGCAGGGTCCAGGGGCCTCATGTATCAACCATGCGTGCGCACAAAAACATTGCGCACGTCACTTTCCACGCAAAGTGGCGTATGTATCAAATCTGATATGAACGGGAATACCTGCGCTTCCACGTACAAATTCACGGATGCTCCCCTGCTTGCGTACGCACGTTTCTGTGGTTATATTTCCTTTGGCGACACTTACAGGTGCCGCTGTGAAACTGAAGCCCCACAGTCTGTGGTTGACTTTAAGAGCGGCTTGAAGACCTTTCTTTTCAACCGAGCATACTTTACTCCTCATGATTCTACTTTTGATCTTAGTTGATACTGTTGTTGATTTTAATTGTTTTATTATTTGTCTTATTGACATTCAAATATGTTGCACCTTGTAGCACTTTGAGATTTCCATTAATGAAAAGTGCGTTATAAATTGAATTCATAATTATTATTATTATTATTATTATTATTAACTGTTCATGATGTGAAAATGATTAATATTCCCTCCAAACACACGATTAACAAGTATTACATCCACATGACGCAGTGAAATAAAGCACGCGCAAAGTTGTGCCAAAAATAAATTTAACAGGAACGGATTCATTCAGCCTTACTGGAGGTTATAATAAATAGTGTAACACGCAGAGCATTTATTTAGAAACAGATATAATTTTCCGATCTAGGATATGGCTTATCAGCCGTTTTCAGAAATAATAATTTTTCAGTTTGGCACTGCTGCTGCGCTCTGGGGAGCCGTGCATCACGCGTGCATACAGAAGCAGCGGTCAAACTGTTCCCGAGCTATGAGGGAGCTGCAGGTCGATCGGGACTGCAGTCCAGTCCACACAAAGCCGGATCATGTCCAATAGAATGGTCTCATCCATATGTTTCCAAAGGCTGAGTGGTCGCGCTTTGGAGCGCGCGCGCACCCTCACCGGTGTCGACACGGCAGCTGGAGGTGTTTCATTTTCTGCGTTTATTGTAGATTCCCCCAAAATGACACGTGAAAGTACACCTTGTTATATAACTTGTAGGAGAGTAAAAGCTTCACAGACAGACTGCGCACAGGGCTGCGGAGGGAGCAGCGTCTGGAGACGCCAACATCACGTCATGTCATGAAATGTCTCCACCAAGACGCACAGACTCGTTTCTTCACATCATCTACATAAACAAAGATCTATGTTCTAGCAAACATCCAAGTAAGTTCCTCTGTGTTTACAGTAATTATGGTAATAAACTCGTGCGCAAAGTTAATATTTCCACACAGAATGAATGAATGAGCCGGTTCGCGCACCACAGCAGGGTGCGCGAACCGACACACAATCACTCGTTCTTTGCATGATGAACACATTTTATTACTATTCTTACTTAGGATGTTTGTCCTCACTCATATTATATTGAATTCATTATTTTCCTGAATCTAGAAATCATTTCTGATCGCGCAGGGATCAAACAAACATGTCCTTCACACATGCAGGAAGTAATTTGCATCTGTTTAACATATGTAAATGAAGGCGTGTCAGGGGAGGTGTCTCACGTGCGCTCAGTTCCACGTCAATTGTGTTGTACATAAGGAATGTGCGTGGATTCAGGTGTACGCACAGTTTGATAATCTGGATTTTTTTGTGCGTGGACACTTTTCTGGATTTGTCCGTACGTGACTTTTCAGTAAGAAATCTACGCAAGTCTTTGTACATGAGGCCCCAGGTCCTGCTGGAAGATGAAATCTGCATCTCCATACAGATCCTCAGCAGAAGGAATCATGAAGTCCTCTAAAACATTTGGGTAGACTGTTGCGGTGACCTTGGATTTAAGAAAGCAGTTTACCAACACCTGCACCGGACTTTGCACCTCAAATCATGACCGACTGGATATTCCACACTGGACTTCAAGCAGTATGGGTTCTGTTCTTCATACTTCCTCCAAACCCTAGGACCTTGATTTCTGAATGAAAGGCACACTTTACGTTCATCAGAAAAGAGGACCAAGGAACCAGACAGTTGTAGTCCATCTCCCAGATGCTTCTGAATGTGGTGGTTTTTGAAGCTGTGACTCGTGCCTCATTCCACTCTTTCTGGATCTCTGCCAGATTCTGGAATCTTCTCTGTTTGATAATCCACTGAAACCCACGGCCATCTCTTTTGCTGGTGCATCTTCTCTTGACACATTTTGCCCTTCCACTAGACTTTCCATTGATATGCTTGGACACAGCACTCTGTGAACAGCCAGCCTCCTTAGCTATGAACTTTTGTGGCTTACCCATCCTATATGGAGGGATCATATATAGTCTTCTGGCCAGTTATGTCTGCAGTCTTCCACATATTGAACCAAACCGAGACGATTGAACCAAACTGAAGCAATTTAATGACACCTGAGGAAACCTGTGCAGGTGCTTTGAGTTTAGTAGATGATTAGTGTGTCACACTCAGTTTAAAACATTCATGCCCTGCAACATTTGGCCTGATTTCTCCACAGTTTTCTAATTCTTCTGAAATCCTGTTTTCATGGGTTTCATGAGCTGGAAGCCCAAATTATATAAACAAATAATGACTTGAAATTCTTCAAATTGTGGGCCCTGAACATATCATTTATTAAATATTAACTTTTTGAATGGAATTAAGGAGACAAATCCTCCCCCACCCAGGAAGTTATTGTCTTAAAGTTAAAAAGCATTTAGAGGGTTCACCTTTTCCATTTCAAGGTAATAATAATAATAATAATGAATTCAATTTATAACGCGCTTTTCATTAGTGAAAATCTCAAAGCGCTACACACATTGAATGCTGCACACATTCATACACCGGTAGCGGCAGACTACCATGCAAGGTGCTTTCCAGTCCTACCGGGAGCAACTCGGGGTTAAGTGTCTTGCCCAAGGACACAACGACACATGGTGTGGGGAACCGGGATTCGAACTGCCAACCTTCCGATTGGGGGACGACTGCCATTACCACTACGCCACGGCCGCCCCGTGGTCTTTCAAAGTGCTACCTCCTACAGGTAAGATATTGTTTATAACTTGTCCACAGCACCCTGCCACATAAGATACAAACTACTGTATATTAGGTTGCAACAGTTTTATGCAAAAGTTGCTGTAACTAGCTGTAGCTGCTGACAAATAAATTCTGTGTACGGTAAATAACTAAAGTGACGGCGATATAAACGTTTTACTACACGCCTGAAGAACAAACAATGAGCTGCAATGATGTTTAACAGAATAAAAGTTAGATAACCGTTTAATTCAGCGTTCAGGGTTTATTTAGTCTTTACAACAGTTTGATACATCTTACTGTGCTACAAGGCAGAAAAGGATTAAACATTTTAAATTATTCACAGTGTTTTATTTTATTTTATTTAAATCACTTAAAACGCCACTACACTACAGCTGACATTTAAAAATGCTTTGCACCCTAAAAATTAAGGTATAGGTATTTATTTTCACTTTAACAACGACAGAAGGTAAAAACGAGTCCACTGTTATCAGCTGGTTTAGTTTTTGATGAGGACGGAAGAAGAAAAAAACAACAGTTTGCCAACAGTTTCTTATTTGTGGAGATATGCATCGAGCCAAAGGTCGCCAGAAGTTTTCAGTGACCTGACCGAGAGAAACAAGAAGAAAAGAGTTCATAAAACCCTCACACTGTTTTTGTTTTTCTGTGGGTGAACAGCTGTTACGATAGGCGGGAGATTTTTTTTTTACCTGACAACATCAACCATTCCTCTCCACAGCGTTTTCACCTGGTAATTAATCTTGTGTTTGTCGCACAGTTCTCGGACCCGCCGGGCCACCAGGTGGTAGTTGTGCCGTGGCATCCTGGGAAACAAACTGGAGAAAAACGAAACGAGCGGATCAGCCAGCATTTTGATTTTTATTTCAGGAGGCCTGAAACAAATACTGATGGCAGTCTCCAACGTCTTGGATTTGTTTTGTGGATACATTCACGCACCACAGCCAGAAACATACATTTAACCTGTTTGGGTTCAAAAGTGTCAGTCCTTTCATGTGACGGGATTTATTTTTACGATTTAAGACAGGATGTGTATGTATGCAATGTTTTTTCAGAATGCTCCCTCTGGTGTGAGGAAGAGTTTCTAGCAGTGGTGTAGTCTACGTGATACTCGGGTATATGGAGTATACTAGGCATGTAACGGTTGTAGTTGGTGTACCGAACCGAAAAGGTACAGAGGTGGACCGAACCGAACGTGCTGTACCGAAACGGTTATTTTTTCACTCATTGAATGTTAATATGTGCGCCGCGGAACAAAATTTCCTGGGCGCGTTTCAGCACGGAGCTATTATCTCGCAGCACGCGCAGCATTAGCCGTTAGCTTCTCGCTGCGGTTTCCTGTTTGTTAACGTTATGGTTTTCTTGTTAAAAGACGAGCGCACAAAGCTGTGTGTGTGGACGTTTTTTCATGAAGACTGGATCTGCAGCAGCAACACGTCTAACGTGAACGCGCTGGAAACTACGTCATCAGAACGTGAACGAGCTGTTACAAAGTACGCTAACCACACAGCTGCATTTAAACAACTTCTACAAAGTGCGCTAACAACACAGCTGCATTTAAACAACTTCATCAGGTAATTTAGATGGGTCCAGATCAATAACACAAACTGTATGAGTTTTTAAAGCTCTGAATCTAAGTCTGAAAGTTTTTAATGCACAGTTGATCCTTGCTATGAGACATCCATCACGTCAACACTTAAGTCAAAAAGTTCAGCTCTTTATGAAAAAACTAAAACTGATGGTCAACAAGTCCTGGAGCTGATTTAAACCCTGCCCTGATGATGAGTGAGATATTCAACCGTTCAAGAGGTATTGTTATTTTATTATAATTATTATTTATAATTTATTATTATTTAAAATTATAATCTTATTAACTTATTTTTTTACCTCTGTGTTTTATTTCCAGTATTTCCAGTTACAGAGGTAGCTGCTCTCCTTCCACTTCAGGGAAATCCACCAGAGATCACCTGCTGCAGCTAAGAAGTGTGTGATGACTGAATTGAACTCTGGAACTGTTCCAGGACCAGTCCCACCAAGAAGAGGTTGTGAGTAATGAGGACAAATACAGCCACACTGGTGCTACTGGACAAAAACTTTATTAGTTAAGATTGTAAACAGTCTGTTGCTGCTTATTGTTCTGGTTCTGACTGTTATTGTATTCATTAAGATTTTTATTATTTTTAATATAATTTATTTATTGTAGAGTGCTGTTTATTTAAAATATCATCCAAATGGGTCACTTTTATTTATTACTACAATACAATACAAACATATTTTTGGCATATTTTCAAAATAAACATTTTGTAAGTCTTTATTTTGTCTTTTTTTTTTGTACCGAAAATAAACCGAACCGAGCCCTCCTTGTAATTGAACCGAACCGAAATGTGATTTTAGCGTACCGTTACACCCCTAGAGTATACCCACTAGAAAAGCTTAAGAATTTCAGTATACCCACTTAAAAGTGCCCAATGGTACATGACATACCATTAGGTACATGCCATTGATACGTTAAATGACAGAAAAACACTTCTGTAACAATCTATTGGTGTGCAGTGCTTTTCTTTGATACCGTTTTATAAATTATATAACATGTTTTTAATACAAAGCCAGCTGTTGTACAAAGTTTGTTGTTCATTTATTCAAATATAAGCATCAGAGAAATTTGGAACTGTTCAATATGCTTAAAATCAAAGTAAATTACAACACGCGCTGCTCTTAGTAGTTATATTTCGTTTTATACTGTTTCGGTGTTTTTATGTACTAATTTGTATTATTTGTGTATATAGAGATTTTTTAACATTTTTTGTACTGGTTCTGCTCTGTTCTCTATGCTGCTGTGGCAATGTAAATTTCCCCACTGTGGGATTAATAAAGTCATCTTATCTTATCTTAAATTGACGATTACACTTTACTAACCAGTGTACTTTAGTTTCTAAGCACGGTATGCCTACTACAAAAATGTAGACTACACCACTGGTTTCTAGCCTTAAGCAGTGAAGATCTGGAGAGTCTAGTCCACAAGAGACAACAGGATGACCCAGTGGATCAGAGCCTCCTCTGGCTCTGGTCTGTGGTGATGAAGAAGGAGCAGAGTGGAAAGGTGAAGCCCTCGATCTACACTCCAACCCTCACCTATGATCTTCAATTATGGCATGACGGAAAGAACAAGATCTTAAGTCTCTGTTAGAGGCTGCTCCTCCATCTTGTCTCCTGGACACCCAGAGGTTTTCTGGCACATCCCACTGGGAAGACGCCCCAGAGCAGACCCAGAAATTCCTGCAGGCATTATATACAGGTAGTCCTCGACTTACGACGGTCTCGAGTTACGACGTTTCACGGTTACGATGCATCTCCCATTAAAAAAATAAATAAAATAAAAATAAAATATACAGTATATATATCTTTTTTTTTTTTTTTTTTGTTGTTGAAAATTTAGTTTGAAAAGCCGAGTTACGCAGTTTCCTGTTTTACGTAGTAAACGTAGCTGCGGAGGAATTCTGCCCTGTACTCTCGAAAAAAGCTAAGTCTGGTCCTCTGGACATACAAAAAACAAACAAAATAACAAAACAAAACTGTACTGTGAACGCAGTTTTACGTCGTAAATGAATACGGAGGATGGACCGAGCTGGACAGCGGTTTTACGTCATAAACGAATGGAGAATACGGAGGAGGGATGGAGGAAAGTCTTCACCAGCACCCTAGTAGGAAATTAACTCTTTTTTCCCTTCATTATGGCTCCAAATGTATGTGTTTTTTGATAATTATGTAGGGTACTGTGTTAGGATAGGCTAAGTGCTTGGTAATACAGTACTGTAAATATAAGGTGCAGTATGTACGTATGTTCCGACTTGCATCGAAATTGGGTTTACGTTGCCGCATAGGAACGGATCTCCATCGTAAGTCGAGGACTACCTGTATATAGTAGTCCCTCACTACGTCACGGTTCAACTCTCACGGATTTGCTCTTTCACGGTTTTTGTCAACGATTGTCAACTTTAATATTATTCATGTGATTGCGACGGTACGGAATAAAAAGTTAACAAAAAAATAAAAACTTCGGACAGGCGCCGCCTATTTGTAGTTTTCTTTCAGTAAGCCTATACTGTAAAGTCAGTCAAAAGAACTACACTACCCAGAAGCCAACAGTGCTCCCGGCTGCTGCTTTCTGACAAAATGCAGGGATTGTTTTACAAAGCAAATCTACGCTACTAAGCTCACAGAACTGGCAGGAAAGTCTCAAACAATCCTGAATCTTATTTTATCCACACATCAACCTGGATGGGGTGGTGGGCTTTGTCGCTGCAGAACCAGAACGAGCCCGGCTGGAACCGAGCTGCTGTTCTGCAGAGCTGGGGAGTAAAGTTTTGCAGCACTGTACAGTAAGATAACGTTTCTACTTGATGGTTTTTCACCTTTCGCGGTGGTGTCTGACTACTGTATCTCTGGCCTGGGAACACCTCGGGGTTCCCCAGGAGGAGCCAGGGAGCGTCAAGGGAAGTGGGTTGTCTGGGTTTCTCTCCTGAACCTGCTTCCTCCTTCACTCCATAAAGGACAAGTGGAGCACAATGTCTGGAAGAATGGATGGACAGAGATAATTCCACTATTTTGTGGTGAAGTCAAACATTGGCAGTATTTTAATGACTAGTTTTCAAATGTCAGTGTTTCTCCTGGGGTTTGCTTTGCTGATGAGACCAAAAGTGTTTTGGGATGGGGTAAAGCTGGGTCTGCTATGTTTTGGTTAGTGAGACCTCCCTCCTACCTGAGGTCCATCGGGACAGACAGACAAGAGTCCATTTTACATGTTCTTTTTTTGTCATTGCTCTTGTAAATAGTTGACACTATTCTTGTGAAAAGCTCAACAACAAAAAATGATTTAATCTGTTTTCCTATTTTGGTCCAGTTTTATTTACATAGCTGTGCTGGACTGTTTTGTTAAAGTTAACCAGAATGACATTCTTCAATCCTCAGGCTGAATCATCCCACTTACTGGTGCTCGATCTGAAAGTTGAGGTGTCCGCTGAACCAGTCGTTGAAGAAGGACTGCTCAATGTTGCACGTGGACTGCAACTGAAACAAAAAACAACGACACGTCAATACGAACATCAGCGTGTTATACTCAGAGTGAGGCGTCTCACGTCACACTGGACTGAATGGTTTTAGACATAAATAAATAAAATTGTTAAATTAACCTACATTCATCAGCCTAAAGACATTAAATGAATTTTATTATATTATGATGAATTCTAAAACCATGAAAACACTGTTTTATCACTGACATCATATTCTTTCTGATTTCTATGCTGCAAAACATTTTAATAAAAAAAAGAGAGATTTTTCCTTTTGAAACAGCAGCACATCTACAGTAGTCTCTGTGACATGATAATACTTCATGATAAAGTGGTCACCTGCATGGTCAGCCAGTCCTGCTGCCTCTCGTGCTCGATCTCCATTGGCAGATGGTTCATCTGGGTTACCCACACAAACCAGTGACTCTCCAAGAACCTGTCCAATGAACCATGAAGTGAGATGCATTCAATGAGGTTTTCAAAACAGATGAATGAAAAGTATGACTACATGACAGGGAATCCTGACAACAATGAACAGGTGAGTACACCTAATCTAAAAGATTACACACAATAAGCATTCACACCTCTGTTTTCCTGTTTCTCTTTATTACTGGGATCTCTTCAAGTGTTTTTTGTGTGTTATTTGTCTTTACTCTTCCCACAGTTTTTAAGCTATTTCAGCAATTAAGGTATGGACATGTTCAGCTCGTTCAGGACACTCCTGCTCTGACTTTTGGTATTTATATCTTTTAAACTTTTTGAAATATTCATATATTTTAAACTTTTTGAAATATTCAGCTTTTCTGCAGATTTTGTTTCTCAATGAAATTACATTAGGATTCCATGAAATCCTTCAACACCTTATTACTTTTTGAACTGTCACCACTTCAGCGTACGTCCGCCTAGAAAGTTGGTTCAACATTTAAGCAAGTCAGAAGACATTCAGCTATCACCAGCTGATTCAGCTTTTTGATATACCATACCATACCATACCATTTTATTTATAAAGCACTTTAAACAGGAACAAGTCCACACCAAAGTGCTGGACAAACAAACACGCAACAGGCAACACATACAATGAAGTACAACACGAAAAACATAAAAACATTGCAGATCATAAATCAAACGATCCAGCCGATATCTTCAACTGTTCTTGAATGTTAACTCTGCAGCTGGAAGAGAAGTCTAAACGTTTAATGGATGTTTGTATCTGTGAGTGTGTGTAACTCATGTTCAGTTCCTTACAGGTTCAATCAGCCTTTTACAGCTTCTGTTTAGCCGTTTTATGCTGGTTCAGCCTTTTGTAGCTTCTCTTTAGCCATTTTAGGCTGGTTCAGCTGTTCTTGAACTGTGTTAGGCTGGCTCAGCCTTTTGCAGCTTCTCTTTAGCCGTTTTAGGCTGGCTCAGCCTTTTGCAGCTTCTCTTTAGCCGTTTTAGGCTGGTTCAGCCTTTTGCAGCTTCTCTTTAGCTGTTTTAGGCTGGTTCAGCTGTTCTTGAACTGCGTTAGGCTGGCTCAGCCTTTTACAGCTTCTCTTTAGCCGTTTTAGGCTGGTTCAGCCTTTTACAGCTTCTCTTTAGCTGTTTTAGGCTGGTTCAGCTGTTCTTGAACTGCGTTAGGCTGGCTCAGCCTTTTACAGCTTCTCTTTAGCCGTTTTAGGCTGGTTCAGCCTTTTACAGCTTCTGTTTAGCGGTTTTAGGCTGGTTCAGCTGTTCTTGAACTGTGTTAGGCTGGCTCAGCCTTTTGCAGCTTCTCTTTAGCCGTTTTAGGCTGGCTCAGCCTTTTGCAGCTTCTCTTTAGCCGTTTTAGGCTGGTTCAGCCTTTTGCAGCTTCTCTTTAGCTGTTTTAGGCTGGTTCAACTGTTCTTGAACTGTGTTAGGCTGGCTCAGCCTTTTACAGCTTCTCTTTAGCCGTTTTAGGCTGGTTCAGCCTTTTGCAGCTTCTCTTTAGCCGTTTTAGGCTGGTTCAGCCTTTTACAGCTTCTCTTTAGCCGTTTTAGGCTGGTTCAGCCTTTTACAGCTTCTCTTTAGCCGTTTTAGGCTGGTTCAGCCTTTTACAGCTTCTCTTTAGCCGTTTTAGGCTGGTTCAGCCTTTTACAGCTTCTCTTTAGCTGTTTTAGGCTGGTTC
>JBBPBX010012477.1:0-10966 GCA_038048925.1 Garcialebias charrua
ATATATATACTGTATATCATACCATACCAGCTTTATTTATAGAGCACTTTAAACACCCACAGGACCAAAGTGCTGTACACACAACAAAACAATCATACAGTCAGGTAATATGTTTATTAAATGTTTATGTTTATTAAATTTGTTCTTTTTTTTTTACAAAAGAAATACAATACAAGACAATCCCATCAACGACATGTACACAATGTAAAAAAAATGAAAGGTAGCAGAAAGAAGAATAAATCTTATTATATCTGCCCCTTTTTTCAAACAATCAGATTAAACAATAATAATCTTTCACCAGCAGTACAAAATGACTAACTCTTTCTAATTTTCTAATACTAATACATAACTAATAATTGATACAATACACATTATGCTAATTCATATATATTTTTTCAACAAATTCCTTTTGATCATTTTCTTAAATGTAAACAGTGACTTGGCATTTTTAACTACATTCTCCAAGCCATTCCATAATCTAATTCCCTGGATTGAGGTAGAACGTCCCTTCAAGCTAGTTCTGAATTGTGGTTTTACAAACATCTCTGTCCCCTTAAGATTATAACAACTTTGTCTTTTAACAAAATTCATTTGGATATTTAAAGGTAAATCGTTATTTTGAGCCCTATACATAATTGATAAAATATTATAATCAACCAAATCATGGAATTTCAATAATTTCAGTTGATAAAATAATGTACTGGATGGATGACAGTAATGTTTTCTAGTGATAATTCTTACAGCTCTTTTCTGTAATACAAAAATAGGCTTTGTGATTGTTTTACACGCTTTCCCCCAAACATCAATACAATAGATTAAGTGTGGAACAATGATTGTGTTATACAACAAATACAGAGCTTTATCATTCAATAGGTCTCTGACCTTGTATAGTACTGCAATCGATTTAGCTATTTTTATTCTTACAGAATTTATGTGTTGTTTCCATGTCAGTTTGTCATCAATGATAACACCCAAAAACTTCACCTCACTCACTCTACAAATCTCAACACCCTCAATTTTGAGTGGAACGTCAACAGTTTTCTTTTTATTACTGAATATCATGTAATTAGTTTTTTCTAGATTTAATGATAATTTATTGATTTTAAACCAAGTTTGTATTTTGGTAAATTCTGTCTTTATCAATTCCAACATTTGTTCTATATCTTCACCTAAACAGAAAAATGTGGTATCATCAGCAAAAAGTATACATTTAAGGAGTCCTGACACATTTACCAAGTCATTCACATATAAAATAAATAGCTTTGGTCCAAGCACAGAGCCCTGGGGAACTCCACATGTGATATTACAGAGGTCAGATCTTACATCATTTATTTGTACAAATTGTTTCCTATCTTTCAAATAGCTAGATACCCACTGTAATGCTGGTCCTCTAATACCATATTTGTTCAGTTTTTCTATTTATATATAATAAAAATGATTAAAAGTCACATAATAAAAGTTGAGCAATCATACAATTAGACAGTGGTGGAGAAAGTACTCAAACACTGTACTTAAGTAAAAGTACAAATAAACAGACAAAAATGTACTCTAGTAAAAGTAGAAGTACCATATTAATATTTTTACTTAAGTAAAAGTAAATAAGTACTTTAAAATACTTAAAGTATTAAAGTAAAAGTACTTGCTGAATGTATTAACTAATGCAATGGTCTACAATACCATTAAGTGTGCGTACTGTATGCATATTTTCTGTAATACATTAATAGTGTTGAGCCATTTTAATGAACAATGCTGCAGATAATGCATGTTTTTATTGTGTTTACTCTGTGACACAGTTCACACTTGGACTTTTGATTCTGTGTGTCAGAATTTCAGTGATGAGTTAAATACCATTAAGCAAAATAAGAAAGAGGAATGATTATACCTTTGAAAGTTTTTATTTAACACAAAATAAAACCAATGTGTCATTTTAACTGCAGTAAACACATTTAAGTAAAAGTTGTCTGTTTGAAAAAAGGAGCATTAGACACAACTAACAAAGGAATAGATCACTTCAACTCGTTTGTCATCAACTCTAGTTAAAATATTGTCTAGTCAATCTTGTAATGGATCAACAATGAACAATACTTTAACTTCCTGACAACATTTTCAAAACTTGGACCTGAGTGTCGAGACATTTGGAGAAATCTCTTGTCTCCTAACATCCCATGAACTGACACATTTTAATATTGCAGCAAGAATTTCTTGTTCAAGTTCAGAAGAAGTTGGTTTTCAAAGTTTTTGAGTCCATGTCTGGCTCTTTAGGGAGAGAGAATCTGTCCTGCTGTACTGAACAGTCTTTCAATAGTCTTTCAATAATATTTCAATAGTCTTTCAATAATATTTCAATAAAGCCATGGGTGTTGTGTATCTTCTGGATGAATCTTTGTGGTGGAATCCATTTTGTGTGTGTTAGTGGTGCTGTGGGTGCTCCCAGCTAAATGACTTATACACAAGAATATACATCATTGGTCCAGCTCTTCTTGAAGGCAGGTCTAATGTTACCTGTCCACTTTGCAGTGATTCAATGGACCAACTCCCCTCTCAACATCAGTTACTTTCAAACTAACGACAAATCAAAAAGTTGCAACGTGAATGTAACTTGTAACTCAACACATTATAGAAATGTAGTGTAGTAGAAAGTACAGATACTTCATGTAAAATGTAGTGCAGTAAAAGTAAAAGTACCCACATTTAATTCTACTTAAGTAAAGTACAGATACATGAAAAATATACTTAAGTACAGTAACAAAGTATTTGTACTTAGTTACATCCCACCACTGCAATTAGATAATACAAGCAATTTAAAATGATTAAAAGTCAACATCTCAGATGGTGTCAAAGGCCAGGGAGAAGAGATGGGTTTTTAGAAGAGATTTAAAAACAAACAGGGAAGAGGCCTGTCTGATGTTCAAGGGAAGGTTGTTCCACAGTTTAGGAGCTGCCACAGCAAAAGCACGGTCTCCTCTGAGCTTGCGTTTTGTCTTTGGATATAGGCTACTATTTTTTTTTTGTGCTAATTTTTAGATGGAAATTATTATTATTTTTTTTATTATTTTTTAATTATTATTATTTTTTGTCTAATTTCTAGATGGAAGTTATTCTATTTTATTTTATTTTTTTGTTGTTCGTTTTCTTGGAGGGCTTCGGACGTGTTCAGTTCCAAAGTTACCACATAGGGGGTGCTCGTGCGCCCTGAGCAAAACCGAACGAGGAAATGCTGAATGATTGAGTGTGTGCGCGCACGAGCGAGAGAGAGGAGAGTAGAGAGAGAGGAGAGAGCAGAGAGAGAGAGAGAGGGGGAGGCAAGAGGCGCTGTGGACGAAAACCCAGCTGAAGGGGGAGTGATAATGTCAAACAAATCAGCTGCGAAGCATGATCCGTGCGCCAGCTCGAACCATCTGACTCCAGACAAGTCACTGGTGACCAAGTGAAAGCCACGAGGCTGCACAAGTTGAGAGAAAGAGTGAGAGGTGGTGGAGGAGAGAGAGAGAGAGAGAGGACGCGTTTCACTATTTTTAAATGCGAGATTAGGGGGGCGTGGTGGAGGCGAGAGGAGCGTGCTGGTTGCTGGCTGCGCTTCCAAAGGAAGTGATGCGCCGGCTGGATGAAGTGGACTGCGCGCAGCCGTGATGCGTTTTAAAGCAGCTGGCCTCATTTGGATTTATTGTTTGAATTTTTTGTTGTTTTGTCCACATAGAGGAGCAGCATGAGGAAAGCGCGTGCAATCTGAGCAAGACGCCGTTTTGAATGTCATATCTGACATTTTGCGCACCAGAAAACGTGCTCCTTTCCAAACATTGACTTGTGTTGCTGCTCATCTGGACCGTGTTTTGTGAAAGTTTTCCACCCCGTTTTTTTGGATGGTTTAATATTCAGACTGGGCATGGTAACCAAGTGTTTCACGTGGATTAATCAGAAATTGTTTAATCCAGATGTTTACGCACTGAACGCTCGGAGAAAAACGCGCAGTCTCTGACCATCTTTAGAATGAAAACGGGAAAGTAACAGTTCACTCTTGACTTTTTTTTTTTAAACTCCCAACTCGGAGCCAATTTTGGCACCAGCAGCCAAATAAAAAAAAAGACAGAGAAGAAAATGACCAGCAACGGACCTGTCATCGTTTACGAGTGGCTGAAGACCCTGCAGCTCTCCCAGTACGTGGAGTCTTTCGTGGATAATGGATATGACGACCTGGAGGTCTGCAAACAAATAGGGGACCCTGACTTGGACGCCATCGGCGTCTACATCCCGCACCACCGGCAGAGGGTCCATGACGCGGTGAAGCGGCTGAAGGAGGAAGCCAAAGAGACGGCCAGCGGGCTGTACTTCACCCTGGAGCCGATGCCCCCCGCGGCCGAGGTTTGCACGGCTCACATGGGGGAGTTTGAGTCCAAACTTCGGGGCTCCAAGTCTTGGACCGAGCCCAACAGTGAGCGGGTTGTTGTGCGTAACGGCGGTTACATGCATGGCGCACAGAGGAACCTGACGCTGGGCAACAGGAGGGAGCTGGTGATCTACCCCAAACTGAAGCTGAAGATCCTGATCAGGGATAAACTCATCCGAGAGGGGATCAATTTGACCAGACAGCCCTACTCTAATAAGGTAATCACGCTGTGGCACCAAGATGGCACCAGAATGTCCAAATATATGTTGGCACACAAAGTGACTTCTACTTTTACTAAAGAAAAGTGCATTTATTAATAGAAATCACTGATTTTAAAGGGATTGTGACATGATTTTTTTACTATTCATAAAATTGCTCAAAATATATATATTTTATCATTTAAATATGTTTGTTTTTGCAAACAAAATGATAAATCACTTTAATTTTGCTTTAAAAGTGATTTTGAACTTCAAGCCGTGTTTAATCATGGGAAATCCGATTACACTCGAACGCACCATATGTGATGTCACACTGGGCAGAGGGCTGTGGTGTCTTTAATAGCGGACAATTTAAAACTGGACGAATTTATCAATCTATGTGAAGATTTGAGCTATTTGTCTTCATTTTGGGAAGCAGAAAATAGTTTGGGTGATGGAACAAGAAACAACAGGATCTAATTTAGGTCTGATGCTGTATCAGACTTCCTTCATGTCGAGCTGCTCATACCTGCGCACTGTGACAAGCCCAGAGCTCTGCCCGGTGTGACATCACAGATGGTGCGTTCGTGTGTAATGGGATTTCCCATGATTAAACACGGCTTGAAGTTCAAAATCACTTTTAAAGCAAAATTAAAGTGATTTATCATTTTGTTTGCAAAAACAAACATATTTAAATGATAAAATATATATATTTTGAGCAATTTTGAATAGTAAAAAAATCATGTCACAATCCCTTTAAAAGTATCCAATTTGGAGAAACAATGCAGGGCCTATGCGTTTGTGCAAATAATTGATTTTCTAAGTTGAAAGCACCTTTTTGACAGAATGCATAAAGCCACAGTTTTAAACTAAAACCATCTTATGTTGAGACAACAAGTGGCAGAGAGAGTGACAGTCTGAGTTGATCAAACTTTAAAAGTATAATTATGTGCAATCATGCAGAATCGTGATGTGTTATTAGATCATTGGCTGTGAAAGACCCATAACACATCATTGTGGCTCAATGTACAAATCAATGAGTTACAGCTATTGTTGGATTGGTTGTGCTGGCCTTCTTGAGTTGGTTTGACACATTGAGTTTCATCAAGAACCAGTGGTTTGTGAGATATTTTGCTAACAGACATAGGGTTGAGTCAGATAAAGCCAGTTTTAATCAAATGTTTCATTTTAAGTATGTGTTTGGGGTGATGCTCGGCTACTTCCACACCAAATATTAACGTATTATCTGCACCATCAGTTGAATGAACCTGTTATGCTCATTGAAGTGTGCTTTGAGTCAGCTAGTGCACATCTTGCGTCAAAACCAAAAAACAACATGCAGGTATTTCACATCCAACACTTTCTGCTGCACTTTGCACAAGTGTGAGCGGCTGCTGCAGGATGAATGATGGAGGTGGGTCAAGTCTCTGCAGATCAATGAGCAAATAGAAAAAAGAAAGAAGAGCGGAGATCCTGAGGAGCTTTAACTCTGCTAGTGATTCTCTGCAGGGCAAAACCGATTTAAACTCTGATTATTAATCTACTTTGACCTCACCTGCCCCTTAGCTTCTGTGAACATTAAGTAAAGATGGATGAACGCACAGAACCTGTAACCCCTCCAGCTTTCTGCTGCATGAATGGGAGACAGACTGCTATTGCAGGGGCAGGAGATGGAAGGGTTCGGCTGCTGCAGACCTGAGAGCCAGACTGAGAGAGCCTCTTGTACTCACAGAGTGATGCTGGCCTCTTCTGCAGAAGGCTCTGCATCATATGCCACAGCAGCTGAAAAGGTTCTGCTGAGCTACTGTTTACAGACAGGGAGGCTTTTGATTTGAGCCTCTTCAGGCCCATGAATAAGCAGACATCACATCCTCTGCATTTTGTTCTCTGTGTTTTTGCTGCTACAGCAAAAAGCAAAAATAAAAATAAAAAAATGTTCAAGCCGACAGTGTGTTTAATTGAAACATGCAGGCAGCTAAAGAAGATCTGTTTGTTGTAAATGAAATGGAGAAACACTGTGCTTAGTCGTGACAGTACAACGTGCTGCAGAAGTGTTCATTCTTGTGCTCAAGAACTTGTTGAACCTGATATTGAGGCTGCTGATTAAGCTTTTTATTGATAGCTGAACACGCCTGAGAAAAGAAACCAGATCATTGTTGTTGTTCTGATTTTGGCTGCTCCCTTCTGAAGGAGGTTGCCATAGCGAGCAAACTCCTCTGAATGATCTGGCAACTGTTTTATTATGCTGGATGCCCTTCCTGATGCAACCTCAGAGTCAGAGGTTCTTTGTCGTTCCACCGCACGTGGTACATATGGTGGAACAAAATTATTTACACAGGGTCCCAGTTGCATCCAACAATAAAATGTAACAGAAAAACAGTAATAAGATCTAAGATATGAACTAAGAAAAACGTCAACTAAAAATATGATAAACACTAAAAACACGACACGCTGAACAGCAGCACAAACATGAGTCTGTGTGAGCAGATGAGCACAAATGAATACGGCAACATTAAACGGATAAGCAGCAAGGTGAAACGATCAGCAGCAACATGAAACGATCAGCAGCAACATGAAATGGTCAGCAGCAACATGAAATGGTTCAGCAGCAACATGAAACGGTCAGCAGCAACATGAAACAGATCAGCAGCAACATGAAACAGATCAGCAGCAACATGAAACAGGTCAGCAGCAACATGAAACAGATCAGCAGCAACATGAAACAGATCAGCAGCAACATGAAACAGATCAGCAGCAACATGAAACAGATCAGCAGCAACATGAAACAGATCAGCAGCAACATGAAACAGATCAGCAGCAACATGAAACAGATCAGCAGCAACATGAAACAGATCAGCAGCAACATGAAACAGATCAGCAGCAACATGAAACAGATCAGCAGCAACATGAAACAGATCAGCAGCAACATGAAACAGATCAGCAGCAACATGAAACAGATCAGCAGCAACATGAAACAGATCAGCAGCAACATGAAACAGATCAGCAGCAACATGAAACAGATCAGCAGCAACATGAAACAGATCAGCAGCAACATGAAACAGATCAGCAGCAACATGAAACAGGTCAGCAGCAACATGAAACAGATCAGCAGCAACATGAAACAGATCAGCAGCAACATGAAACAGATCAGCAGCAACATGAAACAGATCAGCAGCAACATGAAACAGATCAGCAGCAACATGAAACAGATCAGCAGCAACATGAAACAGATCAGCAGCAACATGAAACAGATCAGCAGCAACATGAAACAGATCAGCAGCAACATGAAACAGATCAGCAGCAACATGAAACAGATCAGCAGCAACATGAAACAGATCAGCAGCAACATGAAACAGATCAGCAGCAACATGAAACAGATCAGCAGCAACATGAAACAGATCAGCAGCAACATGAAACAGATCAGCAGCAACATGAAACAGATCAGCAGCAACATGAAACAGATCAGCAGCAACATGAAACAGATCAGCAGCAACATGAAACAGATCAGCAGCAACATGAAACAGATCAGCAGCAACATGAAACAGATCAGCAGCAACATGAAACAGATCAGCAGCAACATGAAACAGATCAGCAGCAACATGAAACAGATCAGCAGCAACATGAAACAGATCAGCAGCAACATGAAACAGATCAGCAGCAACATGAAACAGATCAGCAGCAACATGAAACAGATCAGCAGCAACATGAAACAGATCAGCAGCAACATGAAACAGATCAGCAGCAACATGAAACAGATCAGCAGCAACATGAAACAGATCAGCAGCAACATGAAACAGATCAGCAGCAACATGAAACAGATCAGCAGCAACATGAAACAGATCAGCAGCAACATGAAACAGATCAGCAGCAACATGAAACAGATCAGCAGCAACATGAAACAGATCAGCAGCAACATGAAACAGATCAGCAGCAACATGAAACAGATCAGCAGCAACATGAAACAGATCAGCAGCAACATGAAACAGATCAGCAGCAACATGAAACAGATCAGCAGCAACATGAAACAGATCAGCAGCAACATGAAACAGATCAGCAGCAACATGAAACAGATCAGCAGCAACATGAAACAGATCAGCAGCAACATGAAACAGATCAGCAGCAACATGAAACAGATCAGCAGCAACATGAAACAGATCAGCAGCAACATGAAACAGATCAGCAGCAACATGAAACAGATCAGCAGCAACATGAAACAGATCAGCAGCAACATGAAACAGATCAGCAGCAACATGAAACAGATCAGCAGCAACATGAAACAGATCAGCAGCAACATGAAACAGATCAGCAGCAACATGAAACAGATCAGCAGCAACATGAAACAGATCAGCAGCAACATGAAACAGATCAGCAGCAACATGAAACAGATCAGCAGCAACATGAAACAGATCAGCAGCAACATGAAACAGATCAGCAGCAACATGAAACAGATCAGCAGCAACATGAAACAGATCAGCAGCAACATGAAACAGATCAGCAGCAACATGAAACAGATCAGCAGCAACATGATGTGACACAGTGATTATCCTGGTTAGAGGTTCATCAGTCTAACAGCCTCAGGGTAGAAGCTGTTCCTCAGTCTTGTGGTTCACTTAATGCTCCTCAACCTTCTTCTTGAGGGGAGCAGAGCAAAACGTGTGTGCTGGTTGAGTGGGGTCCTTCATGATGCAGGTGGCCCTCTTCCTGCATCTGGAGGTGTAGATGTCTGTGATGTTGCGTCTGACTCCAACATCTTCTGTACAGCCTTCACCACTCTCTCTAGGGCTTTCCTCTCTGCAGCTGTGCAGCCTCCATGCCACACGTTGATGCTGGAGCACAGGATGCTCTCCACTGCACACCTGTAGAAGGAGGTGTCCCTATTGTAGAAGGGGGAATCTGGGCTCAAACCTGCAGCCACAAGGCTGCAGCACTGATCATCGAGCTACAGTGGCTTCAGAAACTAGAAACAAGTGTTTTGAGTTATTTTATGTTTTTTTTAATGAGGTATGCACATTTATTTATTTATTTTATGTTTTTTTTGTGAGGTATACCTCACATAAAAGAACATAAAATAAAAAAATGCATATATCCATGTTTTTTTTTAAATCCTCAATGTTTTTTAAGTGCATGACTTGGTTTTATATTTATTTTTGCTTAAATCGTGACAGTTGGTGGTTGAGTTCCTTACAACTTTAACTTGAAAATGCTTTATTGTGTTTGTTTATCGTTAAATGTACTCTTATTTATTGTTAAATGTACTCTTATTTATTTTAAAGTAATCAGACTTTGGTATTGTTTGCAACATTCAGAATGATCTTGCTTAAAATGATATTTCAGATATTTAGAAACTGGGTTCTGTGGAAAATAAAATGAACACCGTAGCCTATATCGTACCAGATAGGTCTTTTGAAGGAGCTCAGTTTGGAGAAATGGAGCTTAAATGTGACTGGAGTGATAAGTCGACGGCTGGTTTGAGCTGATGGTTTCTTCACACAATCCTACATTAAACCATATGAGCCATTGTTTTAACTGTGGCTTTAACCAGAGTCTTTGTATGTTTTATAAGCTCCTTTCCTTTGTGTGTGTGTGTGTGTTTATTTTTTTTATATATTTTTTGCCACTTTGGCTAACCATGAGTCCCACAGAGGTTTTGGATTTATTTGGGATTAACTATCAGACGAAAGCTGAAACAAAGCATCGGTTTAAAAAGGGTTAACCCATCTTTACGAGTGAAGGCTGTATTTATTTAGAGCCAGAGTTCTGGCATTGAGGCTTTGAAAAGGAACGCTCAGGTCAAGGTCCTTTAGTCTCTCTTGGTTCAATGTGTGTGTGTGTGTGTGTGTGTGTGTATAAAAGCCTGTAGTTTAGAATTGGCTTCAGTTCAGTGCTTTTCTCCCCAGGAGGAATGAGAGGAGTGTGGGAGATGGAGCTGTGACCAGCTGATAGACTTTCACTATGTGGGATGGGATAGGTCTGTTGATATTTCTCTGTTCGGTGCCCTCGAGACGACGTGTCACCCCCCAGCAGAGCCTGAGGACAGTGACTCCATCTTTGGGGATAAATAATAGGCTAGACAATGTCAAACTTCAAGGCGTGGCCATCGCATAGAATCAACAAGCTCTTATAGTTAAAGCCTTCACCTGTTTCATCTACATTATGTGCGCCTGGATTCATCTCCATTTCTTTTATTATTTATTATTATCACCTAGCAAAATCTTAGATAATACAACCTTCAAGATATAGAAATCCCCTACATGTCCTCTGGTGAGACTAACCATTATCAGACGATTCAGTGAAAGGGCTCTGCTGGGTGTAATAAATACCCATGATCCTTATCAAAGCCACAGAGACTCCCTTGTCTGAGCGCGAGTATTATTTCATATGATGT
>JBBPBX010012477.1:16885-41637 GCA_038048925.1 Garcialebias charrua
TTTTATTGGCTGATTCAAATTCAAGCTCTGTTTTTATTGGCTGATTCAAATTCAAGCTCTGTTTTTATTGGCTGGTTACAAACTCTGTTTTTATTGGCTGGAAAATGGCGTGTCACCTTTTCTTTTTACAAATGCTTATTTACCACCTGGAGAAGCAAGGGGACAATATATATATACACAGGAAAACTCAGTATTTTTTGCGTTTTTTCCAATAATTCGCCAGCTCGTAAGTCCGGAACCTCGTAGATCAGAGCGCTCGTAAATCGGGGACTACCTGTATATTTTTTCAGAGATTACCTGGCTAACATCAGTCTGTCAGGAGGTAGTGACAGAGTGAAGAAATATGTTTATTAAAAAAAGCTACATACTGAAGCTTTAACTGTGATAACAATAAAAAATAAAAAATAAAAATTTGGGATAAGAAAGTTTTGAATGCTATAGAGTGCTTCTCTGTAGGTGGAATCATTGTTATCTGTATACATTTTGCAAGAGAATTTATGAGAGAAGTTGCTGTTATAACTTCGCCCTCTCACTGTCTCCTCACTAATTGATAAAGCTCCTCGGATGAGAAGCGAAACGTCTTGTTTGCTACAAATAAAGTCCAGTTGTTCTGTATTGAACGCCTTTTTTGATTTTATCATGTCCTGGACGACTGAGAATTAGGGATGGGGCCGATCCGATCCAGTATCGGTATCGGTATCCGATACCAGCATTATTTAAGTATCGGGTATCGGATCAAACCTGCCGATACTTTTCCGATCCAGCTTCAAAGAGCACTTGTGTTCAATCACAATCTGTGACTGCCCTTTTTAACATTGTGTGAGATAAACCCAATGAAGACACTCTTAAGCCTTACAATAAGGGGGTTCCCTATTGTAAGGCTTAAGAGTGTCTTCATTGGGTTTATCTCACACAATGTTAAAATGAATAGTTTGGGTGCAAAAGTTTCATTATACAGAGTCAAATACCTGAACAGTATCGGATCGGGAAAGTATCGGTATCGGTCGATACTGAGTTAATAAGTATCGGTATCGGATCGGAAGTGAGAAATGTGGATCGGTGCATCCCTACTGAGAATCTTCACCAGCATACTCTAATATCGCTGTTTTTCATTTTGGCCAAAAAATGGTGCAGTACCACTTTTGTCCACTAGGGGGACACTTCCCCGCCCGTTTCTAGCTCATGTGTCGGAAAAAAGCCTCCTCTGCTCGAACCGACTGTCGCTGCCCGGCCTCCTGCTCTGGAGGTAACTACTATTAGCTGTCTTGTTAGCTGTTTTTTTAGCAAGATAACCCATAAACCACACCGCAGATTTTCTTGAAACTTACAAAGCATAATTATTTGTTGGTCATTTACAAACTGTTAGCTGCAGAAGATATTTAGAGCTAAAAAAATTGCTCTTTTACAGTAGCTTGTTGTTAGCGGTATAGCTACTGCAAACAGATACCTACTGTTTAGATAAACCGCTCTTAAACCACTCGACAGACATTTTTTAGGCTTACAGAGTGTAATTATATGGGGTTGAATGTACAAACTGTTGCCCTGTATAAGACATTTGAGATAAAATTCGATTCATTTATAATTTATTTTCGTAGCGCACGAGACTGTTTGGAAGAAGTCAAACCGAAACAATTTAAATTCAGCAGATTAGACCATTTCGTGAATTGATTAAGGAACGGTTAAGCTCAGAAACCCTTGTGCTATAAAGTCATCCAAGAAATATATTTTTTCTCAGCAAAGAAACAATTGTTTTTACCGTGTTAATCTTGTAAAGTCCTCTGTGCTGACTCGCTTCTGTGGCCGCCATTTTCAGCAGGGCAAATGAGGCGCTGATGCGTCGCTTAGTGTTGACGCATAATAGTTGTGTCTTATAGGGCGAAGTGTGTTATTTATGGATTTTTCCAATTTATTGACAATAATTGGACAAAGCGGGTTATACACAGAAGTGTGTTAAACGCAGAATAGTACGGTAAGTTGATTTTCGTCTCTTTATTCTTTAAATCTTATGGTGGAGGTGGGATTGCATCAAGGATCGGCTCTGAGCCCCTTCTTGTTTGCTCTGGTGATGGACAGACTAACGGATGAGGTCAGGCAGGAATCCCCATGGAATATGATGTTTGCAGATGACATTTCTTTTTATCCAGTTTTTTAAATAATTTATTGTGCTTTTGTTTTTTTATTGCACCCAGTTTTTTGAGTATTTTATCTGCATTTTGTGAATTTTAAATTTTTGATGCAATCATCTGTGAGGCTCCATCCTTTTGGTTGTTCCTTTTCTTTGTTGCATTTATGATTGATTTTTATCTTGATTTTATTTTTCATTGTAGCACTTTGAGATCTGTTTGATGTAAAGTGCGTTATAAATAAAAGTTATTATTATTGTGATCTGTGGTGAGAACAGGTGGAAGAGAACTTAGAGAGGTGGAGGTATTCACTTGAAAGAAGAGGAATGAAAGTCAGCCATAGTAAGACAGAGTACTGTACATGTGTGTGAATGAGAGGGAGACCAGTGGAACAGTAGCCGTGTTTCCATCAAGGTTTCTAGTGCGCATTTTGAAGTATCGCAGCAGAAAAGCTTAATGGAAACGGCAAAATCCGTATTTACTTTCTCAAGTTCGCCAAAAAGTTTATACGCTCGCTTGAGGTGGTTTTTGGGATCTTCGAAAATGAGCAGATGCGCAAAACGACAGATGGAAACACATTTGCCGACTCGTGCTGCCGTAGCGAACATTCACGTCACGTGACTGATCAGCTGTTTCCGCTCCGGACAACATGTAACATCGCTAAAACTAGTTGGCATGACAGAATAAATACAACTCGCCCGATAGCAACACGTACCTGAAATATTCTCTCCATTTTGATGAGATGTGTGGCCGGGTTCTGTTTACAACCGCTACTTCCTGTTTACTGTAGACATGCGCAGTGCTGACGTCTGACGTAATGACGCTGACGTCTGACGTAATGACGCTGTGCGCGGCTTGGAAGAAGCGCTTCAAGCCAGTAGATGGAAACACTTCTGATCTGCATTAATTTGTATTTACATATTTGCGAGGTAGCTCAAAATTCGAAATGAAAATGGATGGAAACACAGCTAGTGAGGCTACAAGGAGCAGAGGTCACAAAGGTGCAGAACTTCAAGTACTCGGGGTCCACTGTCCAGGAAAATGGGGAATGTGGTAAATATGTGAAAAAGAGAGTCCAGGCAGGATGGAGCGGATGGAGAAAAGTTTCAGGAGTGATTTGTGACAAAAAGGTGTCGGCAAAGGTCAAAGGAAAAGTTTACAAGACAGTGGTGAGACCAGCTATGTTGTATGGTCTGGAGACAGTGGCATTGACAAAAAGACAGGAGAAAGAACTGGAAGTAGCAGAAATGAAGATGTTGAGGTTCTCCTTAGGAGTGACAAGGATGGATAAGATCAGGAATGAGATCATCAGAGGTACAGCACATGTTGAACAACTGGGAGATAAAGTTAGGGAGGCCAGACTGAGATGGTTTGGACATGTCCAGAGGAGGGACAGTGGGTATATTGGTAGAAGGATGTTAGAAATGCAGCTGCCAGGAAAAAGACAAAGAGGGAGACCAAAGAGGAGATATATGGATATATTGGGCAGCACGGTGGCACAACTGGTAGAGCTGCTGCCTCTCAGCGAGAAGGTTGCCGGTTCAAATCCCGGTCCGGGGCCTTTCTGGGTGGAGTTTGCATGTTCTCCCCGTGCATGCGTGGGTTTCCTCCGGGTACTCCGGTTTCCTCCCACAGACCAAAAAACATGCTTGTTAGGCTGATTGGTGACTCTAAATTGACCCTAGGTGTGAGTGTGAGAGTGGATGGTTGTTTGGTGTGAGTGAGACAGGTCCCTCTTGTAAATGAGTCCCCGTGACTCAACGAGGCTAGCCTGTATAAATAAAGGTTGAATGAATGAAGAGTTAGAGAGGACATGAAGGTAGTTGGAGTGAGGACAGAGGATGCAGAGGACAGAGTGAGGTGGAGGAGGATGACTCACTGTGGTGACCCCTGAAGAGGGAAGAGCCAAAAGAAGAAGAAGAAGAAGTTTCTTTAAATCTTATGTTCAATTAATGCAGTGGTTGCAGCTACAGTTGCAAGTCTTTAGTCCGGCATCATGCTATAACTGCATTTTCTAGTTTCAGACTCCACCGTTACTGTTTATATAAGAGAAAATCTAGTTGTTGTTTTTTTTAGTTTTTTTTTTTTTCTTTCACAAATCAAAATCGGTCCCCTTGGGCATTTTGGTGTGAAGCTTCTAGACAAAAAAAAGCTATATTTTATGGTTCATTGAAGAAGAAGGCAGGTTTCTTGCACACAGAGCTTACTCATAGCAGTAAAGATGTTTGTGTTTTTCTTTCTACACTTCACTGCTTCTATCACAAAGTTAGCAAACAGACAGGATCACACAGCCATAAGTAGCAGCTTGCTTTTGTTCCAAAAATGTATAGAGGTGCAAATAAATCCTATTGAAATACAAATCCATGCACCATAATGACATTGTCATCTTAGAATATGAAGATATAAAGTCCTCCAGCACGATGGCTGCATGATCCTGTCTGCATCAGGATCTGACCAAGCTTTCCATCTGCTTATGTCTTTTCTCCCGCTACACATCTCTGTATTTCATATGCTTTTTACTGCACTTAAACTGATTGCTTTGCAGTGGATAAGTACATTTCCTCATAAAAACGAGTCACATTTAGCAAGAAATACACTCGTAGAGAGCACATTGCTGCCCTGCAAACACTGTTGCCTGTTCAAGGAGATTAATTTTGATATATTATCTGAGGTGGTCACGTGACCTACATAGTCCAAGAAGTCTAATTACTTCTGACTCCAATGCAACCTTTATCCAGGAGGTCACACGCTAAAAGAGCTTTGTTAATAGTTACCATGGAGACAACTGAGCAATTTTTACAAATCTTTCTTTCTGCAATCTCGGCCTGACACGCTAAAAATGCCTGACATTGCAGATAGGATTACTTCATAATGTTAAAGCTCTGTAGTTTTATGAATTAACTGTTTAAGCATTTGCAGCTCTCTTTTATTTTTATTAGTTTTTACAAATCATTTTTATTTTACTGGCTAACGTCAGCAGCATGTAAATATAATCCTGTAGATTAAACGTAATCCTGCACTGCCCGTATGGCTGCAGATAAATGACAAATTTGATATGTTGTTTAATAATGAATACAACGTATTGGTTGAGCAGATGGCTTATTATTTACAGCTAAATACATTTTTAATAAACTGGATTTGTGAACATGAGAGATTAAAAGTCCGTTTGATAAGCTTTTGCCCCTCTAGAAATGACAAAGAACATTTTAGTGATTTTTGTCAAACCCTGCTTCCACATCTTGCCCCAACTGGTTTAAATAATCCTTTTTTATACAAAGTATAATTAGGCTGTTAAAATAAACATAAACAGGTCTTTCTGTGAAGCATGGGGCTCAGATCGCAAGGAGGGAAGAGACACACACTGGTTGATCCTGACATTAGCATCAATTTATTGGAGGCTTTCTTGTAAAGGCTGAGTCGCTTTAAATTCTATAGCAGAGATTAATCACCCCACATGTAGCTACAGTTTCCCAGTTTGGTTCATGTCGGCCCTTATTGTGTTGGCCTGTGTTTAAGGGATGTAATGCAGGGGTGCAGAGAGATGAGTGAGCCATAATGGCAGCAAGTGTGAGCGTTAGCGAGACAGACAGGTGAGTGTATAATTACCTTGTCTGAAGCCGCTGCCAGCTAGATGTAAAGCACGCACGGCAACTCTCAACCCGTCCTCATCTCTAATTGGTCCATTTCCAAGGCATGAGGGCAGGACAACGCTGAAAGCTTTGATCACGGAGACCACACCAGTGTCGATATGTTCCTACCTGAGTGCTTTTGTAGTGGCTTTGCCTGGTGGGAGATTCAGCCAAACCAAACCCACAAAGTGTCTGTCATGCTCCAACTTCCCTGCGGCTCTACATACCTGAATTTGAATTCTAATTATGAGGCCGTTACATTCCTCAAACACAACCCGCACAAACACATAACACACGTTGCACAAGTTATCTTAACAATCAGTAACTTTACAATCTAATAAATTGCTGGCTGCGCTAATAAAATGACAAATTAAACCAAAGTGTCATGATTATCAATGTTATGGTTTGCCACAGTGCAACAGAGAAACTTGCTTGGAGTCGGAATGTCTACCGGTGTTATTATTATTAAAACACGCTGGTTTATGAAGACAATGTCTGTGTGCAACGTTGTGTTAAATGTGTTCAATTACTGCCTTAGAGATAAAGAACTAACTATAAGTATGGCTGTCGTTTTCTAAAAGTGGAAGTCCAGATTAAAAGACGGTCCGAACTGGACACAGGACGGTGTTTGTGCTGCCAGTGTTTTATTGTAAAAAAATTTTTATTGGTTGCATTATTTAGTTTTTATGATGCTTATGCCAAATGGGAAAAGTACATTTGCATTACTTGCTCAAAGAGATTCCAAGGACTGTATCCATCTTATTCGGTGCCTTGCATGAATTACGGGTGCGACTTCCGATGCAGACCAGAACCGGCATTTATGTGTGAACTGCTTCTCCAAGCATAGTGGATTTAATTTAAACATGTGGGAACACCACCTGTCAGAGCTCAAACAGGACAATAGAATCATACCGCTGCCTCTATGAGGGATGGGAAGATGACCTGAAGAAGTGGCTGCAGATTACATCTACTAGCATACAGGTAGTCCCCGACTTACGAATGAGTTCCGTTCCTACGCCCGTTCGTAACATGAAAATCGCCGTAAGTCGAAAATACGTCCAAACGGCACCTCATATATCCAAGCACCTCATACATACAGTACTGTATTTTTACCAAGCTCTTAGCCTATCCTAACCCATTACCCTACATAATGATCAAAAACCACATACATTTAATGAAAGGAAAAAAAGAGTAATTTCTTACTGGTAGCTGGTGAATTCTTCCTCCGTCTGTTAGCATGTTAGCTCGTGCACCTCCGAGCTCCTGCAGCTTCACGCGGTCAACAGCGTTTACAGCAACGTCTCTTAGCATGTTAGCTCATTGCTAGCATGTTAGCTCGTTGCTCATCTTCCTCATCTTCCTCAGCTCAAAACAATAGCTGGGTTTCCATCCATTTTCATTTCGATTTTTGAGCTACCTCGCAAATATGTAAATACAAATTAATGCAGATCAGAAGTGTTTCCATCTGCTGGCTTGAAGCGCTTCTTCCAAGCCGCGCACAGCGTCATTACGTCAGACGTCAGCGTCATTACGTCAGACGTCAGCACTGCGCATGTCTACAGTAAACCAGAGAGTAAACAGGAAGTAGCGGTTGACAACAGAACCCGGCCACACATCTCGTCAAAATGGAGAGAATATTTCAGGTACGTGTTGCTATCGGGCGAGTTGTATTTATTCTGTCATGCCAACTAGTTTTAGCGAGTTACATGCTGTTCGGAGCGGAAACAGCTGATCAGTCACGTGACGTGAATGTGCGCTACGGCAGCACGAGTCGGCAAATGTGTTTCCATCTGTCGTTTTGCGCAGCTGCTCGGTTTCGCAGCTCCCAAAAACCACCTCAAGCGAGCGTATAAACTTTTTGGCGAATTTCAGGAAGTAACTTCGTATTTTGCCGTTTCCATTAAGCTTTTCTGCTGCGATACTTCAAAATGCGCACCTAGAAACCTTGATGGAAACACGGCTAATAAGGTCTCCTGTATTTCCATGTGTGGTCGAGAGTTAGCACATTTAGCATATTAGCCCCTCCTGACAAGTCCTCTGCTCCGGTCTGCGCCTGAGGTCTCCTGTAAATTTCCAGCACGTCAAGCTCCCCACTCCCTCCTTCCCTCCTGCTCCCTCCTGTAAGTTTCGTTTCTCCTGTAAGTTTTGTTTCTGTACCGTATTTTTCAATGGGACCGCGTTCGTAAAGTCGTTCGTAAAGTTGAATCGCCGTAACTCCAGACCGCCGTAACTCGAGGACTACCTGTATTTAGGTACTTCATTGACTCGGTTCTTCTGACGATGAAGCGATAAACAACCTGAAAAGCTCTGAGGCTAATTACAGTATTATCTACACAGTAATAAGGTCAGTGGTGTTTTGTTAAACGAGTGGGACACAATCTTATTTACCTTAAAGCAGACATAGAGCCCAGCCAAAGCCTTAAAGGTCCACCGACATGATTTTTTTACTATTCATAAAATTGCTCAAAATGTATATATTTTATCATTTAAATATGTTGTTTTATGCAAACAAAATGATAAATCACTTTAATTTTGCTTTAAAAGTGATTTTGAACTTCAAGCCGTGTTTAATCATGGGAAATCCAATTACACACGAACGCACCATCTGTGATGTCACACTGGGCAGAGGGCTCAGGTCTCTTTAATAGCGGACCATTTAAAACCCGACGAATTTAGCAATCTATGTGAAGATTTGAGCTATTTGTCTTCATTTTGGGAAGCAGAAAATAGTTTGGGTGATGGAACAAGAAACAACAGGATCTAATTTAGGTCTGATGCTGTATCAGACTTACCTTCATGTCGAGCTGCTCATACCTACGCACTGTGACAAGCCCAGAGCTCTGCCCGGTGTGACATCACAGATGGTGCGTTCGGGTGTAATCAGATTTCCCATGATTAAACACGGCTTGAAGTTCAAAATCACTTTTAAAGCAAAATTAAAGTGATTTATCATTTTGTTTGCATAAAGGAACATATTTAAATGATAAAATATATATATTTTGAGCAATTTTATGAATAGTAAAAAAAATCATGTCGGTGGACCTTTAAGGTCCTCCATCACTGAGCTTGAGTTAATTGCAGAGAAAATCTTAATACTGAAGATGAACAAATACTTTAATGCTGTGTCCTCCATACACTTGAAATCATGCCTGATGTTCTCGTCACACTGATTTCAATCCTTCTGAGCCTCTGGCATCTCTTCTCTGGGGTTTTTTTGTAGTCCAGCCACAAAATAGGATGCGGGTTTTCCTCCATCGGCCGTTTGTCAACAAAGTCAAATGAGCGTTTTGGGTGGTGTCTTCAAGTTCCGATTTTTCAGCCACATTCTTCTTAATTCCTCATCTGTAGGTATAGGTGTTGGAAACCATACCGCTTTTCACAGGAACACTTTTTTTTTGTTTTGTGTTCGTGTTCAAAACACTGTTGTTGTAGCCACTGATTTAGTTTGATCTGGTTGTTCGTGCCGCCGCTAACAGCACAACAGGTACCTGAACTCAACAAGACTATTTTAGTAAACTTTACGGTTGTTAAATAAATGTAAACAAAACAAAAACAGTGTTTTATCTGCTAAACTGAATGAAATTTACTTTCAAATAAACCACGGTCCGACCGTGCTCCGCTACCATGGTTAACCAATGCATACTGCTACTTCTGGTGTGTGACAAGAAGTTGTACCCAATCGTTTATAGCAAGGGTGTCAAACCCACTTACAAAAGGGGGGCAAAATTAAAATCTTTTTCAAAGTAAGGGCTTGTTTCAGAATCTACATTAAGTCAAGTTAGATACCCAACATCTTTTCTTGGTTGCAGGTTCCTCAAATAGAGTTTGATTGGTCTTGTTAGATTTCTGTTGCATTTTTGACATCATAATGAAAGATTACCCCCCAAAAAGTTGTCATAAGTATTTTACATTTAAAATAGCATCTTGGGGGCCAGATAAGATGTCAAGGAGGGCCACAATTGGCCTCTGGGCCTTGAGTTTGACACATATGGGTTATACAGTAGTGCCCGGAATAAGTTGGATAGGTACTAAGTGGAAAAAGCAGCTAAAATTATTATAATTTTTAAATAAAATCTCCACAAAGTCAAGAAAACTATTGTTTTATATGAAAGTTTGACTTTCTTGTTTATTAGTTTATTATATGCATTCTGCTGAGCATTGTTTATTTTATTAGACTTTTATCATGAGTGTTTAAAAAATAAATTCTCATGCAAATTTCAATGTCTCCTGATTTTTAACATACAGTACTGAGATTTTATTTCAGAACATTTGATCATCTCCCCTTTAGTTTAGTATTCTTAAGTCTTGGCTTGAGATAATAATAATAATAATTAATTCAATTTATAAATGGTAAATGGAGCTTATTTATATAGCGCTTTCCAGCCCCCTGTGAGGAGCCCCAAAGCGCTTTACAATTTATAACGCGCTTTTCATTACTGAAAATCTCAAAGTGCTACACATATATTGAATGCTACACACATTCATAAACCGGTGGCGGCAGACTACCATGCAAGGTGCTTTCCAGTCCTACCGGGAGCAACTCAGGGTTAAGTGTCTTGCCCAAGGACACAACGACACATGGTGCGGGTCCCGGGAGTCGAACCGCCAACTTTCCGATCGGGAGACGACTGCCATTACCACTACACCACGGCCGCCCTGTGTGAATAAATCGGTCAAAAACTTCGCCTCATGGACATGTTACCTTCTGTGTTCAGTGGAGCCGAGGTGACCTGGTTTGACTTTTGTTCAGTGGTGGTAGCTTATGTAACCAATCCACTAACGGTTTGCTTTAGTTGCTTGAGAAAGGATTTGACTAAGTCTGTATTTATTTCAACATCTAAGTCTTTGAACCCAGCAAGCTAATAATGAGCTTCTAGAAAAATCTGCTTTGAATCACGGAATAGTTTTGCTCTCATGAGAGCAACAGGAAGTTGGCCCATGGACTCCGTAATCTGTTGGTTAACGCTTGACTCTTGACAGATTGATAAGTGATTGGCAGGTGAGTGGCATTAATTCGGTTAATCGCCTCCACGCTTTGAATGCATTCATCACACAGCCGATGTCGTACACAAAAGCCAAACAATGAGCAGCCCAACTGGCAGCTCCAGCCCCGGCGGTGGGGTGGGTCATGCATCAGGAGTTTTTCTTCTTTGCTCAGCCGAGCATCCTCAGCCAGCTTCGCCTCATTCTCACTAACCTGCAGACAGGCGAGGCAAGCTGAAAGACAAATTTACGACGGACTGGCAGACCTGTCAAACTGACAGACAACAAGAAATAAGGACTGACAGCTGGTAAGACAGGCAGACAAACAAGTGGTCTGTTTTTAGACAGACAGAAAAATGAGGAAAAAAAAAATAAAAGAAATGGCAGAAAAGGGCAGCTAGATTGACGGAAAGGAAGAAGATGTGATGTGCAGTTTAAACTTTTTTTTAGTGGCATTTTCAATCTCTACTGCTCTGCTAAAACATTCTCTATATCAGGGGTGTCAAAGTAAAATACACCGAGGGCCAAAAAAACAAATTTGCTACAAGCCAAAGGCCGGACTGGTTCAATGTTTATTATAAGGGGGTGATATAAGATTTTTTTCTTCTTTCTGCACTCTTTTCATTCAATATTTTCTTTTTGACGAATTTGTTTTATTTCGTCTCTTTTAAATGAATGAATAAATGAATTAAATAAAATATTAAATAGCTTTACATCTGCTTAATTCTTGGCATAAATCAACACAGACATGTTCCCGCTTTTAGTATTTTACATTGTTTTATAATGTAGCTGTTTATGTTTTGTTTTTTATACAGTTTTCGAATGATTTTTAATTAATAGGCTTTTATATGATTGTTTACTGTTGGCTGCAAGTATCAAGCTGTGAAATCCTTAATTTTCTACAGCTGATAGCTGTTGTCATTAATTATGATGAAGTTTAGCAACTTCTCGGTGAACATTTGAGCTCCGTGGCTTCAGCGGTGTGTTCTTCTTGTTCAATCCGGGGCGGGCGCTCTGATTTTGGTCAGCCGCTCTCAGCCTGTCCCTCCTACGAGACGGTCAGACAGCGGGTCGGACTGGACGCAGCTGGCCGCGGTCGGTCTCCCTGTTTCGGTTCAGCGAGAGTGGCGTCCTGCTAAAGCCCCAGAGCTTGAATGTCCAACGTAAAACTAACTTGACCATGGTTTAATGTGGCACTATGGCTCTGCAGACATTGCACGTTGCTGTCTTGTGGTGTTCAGTGTAAAATACTTCCACACAGCTGACATGTTGCGATGAAAAGTTGGCTAGCTGTTAGCTAAAGTGCTACTCACTCAGTCCGCACATTGTAGCTGGCTGGAAACTAAATGGATTTCCTGAATGTGAGGCGGGTCTTATTACTCTGGGTTCATGAGACACGACTCCGGATCGGATCGGCCCCACCCCTACTACCGTTGCATTGTGGGGAATGTAGTGTTGGTGCATGCAAAACACCAACGGGCGGCTGTGGCCTGCGGGCCGTTTCTAATAGTAATTAAATATCATCCAGGGGGCTATAATAATTAATTCACAGGCCGGGACTTTGACATATGTGCTCTATATCGACTGCTGAAATTTGCACAGTCAAGACCAGGGGTGCTCATTACGTAGATCGCGATCTACTGGTAGATCTCTGTGGTAGTACTGGTAGATCACAGCATGACATTTAAAAAAATAATTGTCTGTTCAGTGCCCTGATATTACTTCTTTTGAGAATTGATGCTATATAAATAAACTGAATTGAATTGAATCTTAGAACATCTTTACTCAGCAAACACAACAGTTTAGGTCAAAATACAGTACTATAATTGCAAAGCCACTATAGTTCATAATTTCTTATCTGGCAACCGACTGACATGAAAACTACAACATTTTTCATGTAAACCAGCTTGTTTTTTGTTTACTATCCCCAATAAACATTGAAAAATCACTAATGTTTCCACAGGTTGTTCTCGTGTAAACGGGGCCTTATAGTAGGTCACTTTGACTTGATCATTTCAAAAATAGCTCGCATGCTGAAAAAGTCTGAACACCCCGGTCAAGACTGTGTGTAAAGCTTTGCATGTGAGACAGTTACTCTTGTATCGCAAGCTTCTAAGACAGAAGCTGAATAGTCAATAATTAAGTAATTAGATCATGCATCAGTCCGCTAATCATGTGAGAATGTCGACTGTGGTTACCATAGGGACTGACTTGTACAGCAAAAGCCTAAAGTAAAATAGTTTTATAAAAATAAATAGTTTTGTCAGATGGTATTATTTCAAGGCAAATTGTACACCTTGCACAGTAAAAGGTAAAGACTGAATCTTTTTTACTCTGGTTCTGTGGAGAGATTAGGAGCAGTTAATATGCAACCTGTTGTAGAAAGCTCTTTGAACTGCCTTATAAACAAATCATTTAATTGTGTTCACACTGATGAGCTAATGGCTAACCTGAGCAAGGATGGGACAAAAGTGGATTTCAGCCATTTTTGTGGTTTGTTCAATGTCTAGTTTATAACATAAATCAATTGAGGCTGAAAATAAATACAAGAAATATAAGAATAAATTAACCACTATTTTACGGACATCAAAACAAGATTATTAAAGCAAACAGATGGATAGAAATAAAAGTAATATTAAAGGTATCTGGAATATTTTAAATAGTGTCATTAGAAAAACATCCTGGCATACTAGCTTTCCTCAACACTTTACAAACAATGATAAACACTTTAATAATACTATAGAAGAGATAGTTCATCATTTCAATAAATATTTTGTTAGTGTGGGCCTAAATTGGCTGATGAAATCCCGCAAGCCACAGTAAATGAAACACTAAATGACAATTTAATTAGTAGAAATCCAGATTCCATGTTTGTCTCAGCAGTGGAAGGTAAAGAAATTATAGACATAGTTAATAAATGTAAAAATAAAAGGTCAAATAATAATAATAATAATAGTGAATTTAATTTATAACGCACTTTTCATTAATGAAAATCTCAAAGTGCTACAAGTGCAACAAAATTAAAGGTCAAATAAAACAAATAAAATCAATAATAGTATCAACTAAGATCAAAGATAGAATCATGAGGAGGCAGAGTAGGCTCGCTTAAAAAGAAAGGTCTTCAGGCCGCTTTTAAAGTCAACCAGTGACTGTGGAGCTCTCAGGCAGTCAGGAAGAGAGTTCCATAGGCGGGGGGCAGCCACACTGAAAGCCCGGTCTCCCATGGTCCTCAAATTGGTTCTCGGAATGTGAAGGAGATTACTGTTCTGTGACCGTAGAGACCGGGTGGATGAATATTTAGCAAGAATGTCCTTTAGATAATCTGGTGAAGTTCCGTGTAAGCATTGATGTGTAATGAGAGCAGTTTTGTACTGAATTCTGTAGGCGACAGGAAGCCAATGAAGGTTATGGAGAATGGGCGTAATATGTTCAAATTTACGAACTCTCAACAAAATCCTTGCTGCACTGTTTTGAATATATTGAAGCTTCTGAAGGTATTTGCCAGGGATTCCAATAAACAGGGAGTTGCAGTAGTCGAGCCTGGAGGAGACAAAAGCATGGACGAGCTTCTCAGCATCAGAAAAAGTTAGAGATGGGCGAAGTCTGGAGATGTTTCGAAGATGGAAGAAGCAAGTTTTAAACAGATGCTTAATGTGATTTTCAAATGTAAGATGAGAGTCCATTTTTATTCCAAGATTTGTAACAGAGGTGGAGAGGGGGATGTCTTGTCCAGAAAAGGAAATTGTTGTTATAATTGATGTCAACTGACTGTGATGGCATTGATATAATAATAATAATAAAGAAGGTGATTGAGGAAATTATTCAGCCACTAACATATATTTGTAATCTGTCAATTCAAACAGGTATATTTCCACAAAAAATGAAAATTGCAAAAGTCATCCCAATATATAAATCTGGAAATAGACATCATTTCACAAATTACAGACCTGTATCATTACTTCCACAGTTCTCCAAAATTTTGGAAAAGATATTCGTTACTAGATTGGATAGATTTGTTAATAAATACAAACTACTCTCAGAGAATCAGTATGGATTTAGGTCACAGAGATCTACAGCGATGGCAGTTATTCAATTAATAGAAGAAGTGACCAATGCACTAGACAAAAAGAAACCAGCTGTTGGGATATTTATCGACCTAAAAAAAGCATTTGACACAATTGATCATGAAATACTAATTAAGAAACTAGAGCGCTATGGTTTGAGAGGAGTAGTTTTGCACTGGTTGAAAAATTATCTTAGTAACAGGCAACAATTTGTGCAAATAGTCGATTACCAATCCTCGTGCTTAACATTGTTTGTGGTGTTCCACAGGGTTCAGTATTGGGGCCAAAGTTGTTTAGTTTATACATAAATGACATATGTAAGGTCTCTAAATTGTTTACTTTTGTTTTATTTGCAGATGACACAAACATTTTTTGTACAGGTGAAAATTTACGGCAGCTTTTGCTAGAAATTAATTTAGAGTTATGTACATTGAAAAAGTGGTTTGATATTAATAAATGATCTCTAAATTTAGATAAAACCAAGTTTATGTTATTCGGGAATTGTAACGGGCATAGTAGCCGTGTTTCCATCAAGGTTTCTAGGTGCGCATTTTGAAGTATCGCAGCAGAAAAGCTTAATGGAAACGGCAAAATCCGTATTTACTTTCTCAAGTTCGCCAAAAAGTTTATACGCTCGCTTGAGGTGGTTTTTGGGATGTTCGAAAATGAGCAGATGCGCACAGCGACAGATGGAAACACATTTGCCGACTCGTGCTGCCGAAGCGAACATTCACGTCACGTGACTGATCAGCTGTTTCCGCTCCGGACAACATGTAACATCGCTAAAACTAGTTGGCATGACAGAATAAATACAACTCGACCGATAGCAACACGTACCTGAAATATTCTCTCCATTTTGACGAGATGTGTGGCCAGGTTCTGTTTTCAACTGCTACTTCCTGTTTACTGTAGACATGCGCAGTGCTGACGTCTGACGTAATGACGCTGACGTCTGACGTAATGACGCTGTGCGTGGCTTGGTAGATGCGCTTCAAGCCAGCAGATGGAAACACTTCTGCTTCGCATTAATTTGTATTTACATATTTGCGAGATTTCAAAAAATTAGCTCAAAAATCGAAATGAAAATGGATGGAAACACAGCTAGTGAGTCACAAATAAAATTGATAATGTGATATTGGAGAAAGTGACGGAAATTTGGGTTTTGGGAGTATTGATTCATAATAAGATCTGTTGGAAACCTCATATTAAATATGTTCAATCTAAAATAGCAAGAAGTGTAGCTGTTCTCTCTAATGCTAGAAATTTTTTAAATTATTCTGCTCTTCATATTATTTACTGCTCACTTATTTTGCCATATCTAAATTACTGTGTGGAAGTTTGGGGCAACACTTACAAAACCTCGCTCCAACCATTATGCACATTACAGAAAAGAGCCATTCGATTAGTTCATAAGGTTGATTTTTATTGTCATACTAACAATTTATTTATTGATTCTAATTTTATTAAATTCCAAGATTTGATAGAGTTTCAAACTGCACAATTTATGTATAAAGTTAGAAACAAACTATTACCAGAAAATATACAAAATTTATTTACTGACAAAGTCGGGAGATATGACTATAGAGAAAACCTGAATTTCAGAACTTTGAAGGTGAGAACAACAATGAAAAGAATGTGCATTTCGGTCATTGGAGTGAGGATTTGGAATAAACTCACCAAAGAGTTGAAGCAAAGTCCAAGCATGAGGTATTTTAAGAAAAGACTAAAAATGATTATTATTCAAAAGTATAAGGATGATCAAGGGTGAGAAATTGGATGGTAATGATAGAACTGAGGATGATTTGGACAATTGGGTGCTGATCTGTGTATATGTGTGTAAATATATGTGGATGTGTAAATAAGGAAATGTTATCTATGTATTTATGCAGGTAGATGTGTATGTATATCTACGTGAGTATGTATATGTAGATACTTTCATCTAGTCCAGAAAATACTGTTAGTTTTTTGTATTATTATTATTATTAAAATTAATATTACTTATTTTTTTCTATAAGGGATATTGGCAACAGGAAGACTATTTATCCTATGAATTATTGAATGGATAAGGGGTATGAAAATATAAGTTAAACTTCATCATACTCCTTTTCAGACTCACAGTCGCCATTAGAGGAAAGGAAAAGAAAAAAATGTATATTAGCATGTAAAAATTGGGTATGTTTATTTGATATTTAAGATTGTATATGTACTGTACTTGGAAACATGAAAGTCTTCAGTATTATGTTTTGTGGTGAAATGTCTGTCTGAAATAAATTTATCATCATCATCACCATCATAACATTTTCTATTGCTGTCAGTTCCACATTTTTATGGTGTTTACACATATTTCTGCAGTTATATGTAAGCAGCAGTGGCAGCTAGCTGTAGCACATCCAGTGCAGACTGAAGCTCTAGAATAGCTAGAATATCATGTTTCTGGAGAGCCTCACCTCAAAGATCTGAACTGTCCGTTCAGCTGAAAGCATTTTTATTCCACTTCCCCTTTTGCTTTTTGACAACAGTTGTGACAATGTAGGACATTCATTCTCTGGACTGAGCAGCAGCATGGAAACATGACAGTGGATGTCTCCTGGGTAAACTGTATTGTGATATGGGTTTTTGTTTTGTCCATAGTCGTGTCTGGATCCAGGAGAAGGAATTGTTTTATTTCCTCTCGGATGAGAACAGACTGGCAGCCTGGAACAATGGACTGCAGGGCCCTGCTAGGCTGCCCCTGCAGCTTTGGTCCCTGTCCATTCCATTTATGGCTTAAGAACTAAATGCTACCCCGCTGCAACTGCACCCCTCCCATCCCTGGTGCAAGCACTTTTACCCTTTACTTCATATCAAATCAACCCCACTCTTTGAACTGTGTTTTTATGCTCCGCCATAGATTTTAGCATCTGTTTAACAAGCTAATTTAAGCCACCCGGTTAGATTACTTCGACTAATACTTTGTAACAGATGAATGGAGGTCCTTTCTGCTTCCAGTAGCTGTGCTCAGGCTTGTGTTGGAAGCAGATTACGAAGCGGCAGTGGAAGTTTAGGCTAGCGATTATGTGCAGAGACGGTTCGTCCTCATTGTCATGCAGGAATTCCATGCTTGAGCTTATTTCAATTGTTATGTAAAGCAGACACTCATATCGTACAGTCCTCCTGGATTTGAATGTCTGCTGTTTTTTGTGTGTCAGAAAAAGGCAGAGGATGGTGGTACGGCATTTGTTCCATCCTCCTTGAGATCAATACCCCTGCCTACAAGTGCACATGTAGTGATTTTGTCTTGATCAGATGTTTACTTGTCTCCTTTCTTGCAGGTCAGACACTTCATGTTGCTCCTTATCTATGTTTGTATCAAAATCAAAGTCTTTCACCGATTCTGTGATCATTATCCTGCAAAAACACAACAGAGAGAAAGCATATTGAGGGTTCTTGATCAGAATAAGTCTTATCTTGTAACCCCAATCAGAATATTGATGAGCCCTTCTCAGTCGTGTAAAAAGCTCAATGAGGTTTTTGTTGTGAAGTGGGATCAGGTCCTTTTTGAGGTTGAGGCTTTTCGATGAGGCATTGCATTTTGGCCACGTAAATACGTTTGTTATTGAGACAACACTGGAAAAAACACAATGGCCCTCATGCACGAACCGTTCGTACGCACAGATTTGTTCTTAAACTGTGCGTACGAGTGATTTAGGATCATTTGTGGCATTCAACAATGTTTTCGTATCCTATGATTTTCTTCAGATACGAACAAAATTTACGAGTGGTCCAGACCTGTCGTATATTTTACGAGCAGTCGGTCCGCTGTCATCCAGACGGATCTTCTCCACGAATAACTTCATATTTCGTTATTTAGAAAATATCTTGGGTTTAAAAAAATCACGCACCATAATTATTCTTGACAATAGGTTATTCTGTTTGAATTAGAATTATAATTTTAAGTTTAATTTGTCTGGTGTGTCGCGCAGGCTTCAGTGAGTCGTGCGCTCCCCTTGGTCATCAAAGCCCTCCTCATATTAACACCCAGGTACATAAAATCCCCATACACCGCCGCAGAACAAGTACGAATTAAGACTGATTTTCATGCTATTGCTGGACTGCTGTGCAAACACCATCGGAGCAATAGATTATTATCTGATTCGAAATATAACCTGCAGAATGTGGTTGCGCGATGACCAGGAGGTGCGCGCATGACACATTTGTGCTGCAAAACATGTTGGCACGCGTCTTGCGCAGCGTGGCATTTACAGTATTGTCCATCCATCTCGCAGACTGACCACCTCCTGTCCGTGCTGCGGCGAGACGTTTGTTTGAAGCCATTTTCAGATCAAACCATTTATTCTTGATTTCTGATACTGTACGACCCACGGGACACACAGCATATGCACTACAATATTAATATGAAGTTAACTGTAGTTTCGAGACATCTTAAAATGCTTCTGTTCAAAAACACATCCGACACTTGCGGGGGGTGGGGGGGTAGCGGTGCGCTCTTCTGAATAAGTGAAACCATAATGTAACACAGTACAGTACACTAAAATTAGAGATATTTGACCATCCGACACCTGCGGGGGGGTGGCGGTGCGCCACAGCGCGACGATGAGAGCAGATCTCCGAACGCCTTTTACTTCTTGAGTTTGAATGAATGGACACTTCCTGCTGTCAGAAGGCAGGAAGCGTGGCCTTATATGGTGTCTTGAGGGGTGGAGATTATGTAAATTACCTTCCCGCGAGCACGCGCAGGTGAGTAGAGCAGGTGGGATCCATCAACTTTAAGCAGCCCGTTTACACGCTTTTCCTGTGGATAGAAGAGTTTGTTGGATCTGACGTGGCATGTTCGTACGAACGCTTCGTACGAACAAAAGTAGGAGAAATTTAGGATAAAAATACGAACATTTTCGTGCATGAGGGCCATTGTTATGCTTTTTAATTGCTCCTTTCAGTCATCAGGCATGTTGCACAGGTCGGAATAAACAAGGAGAAACTTTAGTTTAAATGAACAATTGAATAAAAACTGCCGAAATAGGAAGAAAAAAAGTTCTACTAATGGCAAATATTGGTTCATGTGCACTTTAGAGATGGTTTTCTTCGTTTCTATAGACTTGTTGTGCATTAGGGAGGATATAAACATCTTTACAGATTGACTCGACCTAACAAAGATTGAATGCTGTGACTCGTCGGCTGTTTGCTGAGCTGAAATTTTATTATTACTTATTAACCTTTATTTAACCAGGTAAATCCCATTGAGATCACAGATCTCAGGACAGTTGTGTCCTGTAACTGACTGGTGTCCATTATCTAACATGCAGTTTACTCATGACGAAGAAACACTGCTCATCATTTTGTCTGTAGTAGATTTTCTTAGAACTGATTCAAATGTTTTTCTTCTCTATACATTTTAAATCTGGTTAGAAAAAATGAAGTAATTTTACCAAATTTCGACCTTGTGCATCGTCTATGGTGACAAAATGCTGCCTTTTTTATTGGCTTTGAACCAGTAAGGAAAGTGTCTGAATTATCTTTCTTCTTGCATTTCAAAGGATTTTTGTTTGTTTGTGTTTTTAACATTTTTCCCCAATTCATCAGTAATTCTGAAACATACTTATTGAACTTCAGATCATATCTGTTGAGGCTAAAGGTCTTGACCCTGACTCGGCCATTCTAAAACATGAAACTTTTGTCATCCTAATCTGTTGCTGACTTGTCTTTAGTTTCTCTCTCATTGCATCATCCAACTTTTCCCAAAATTCATGTTTAAGACATTTGCCCTCATGCCCTTCAGATAGACATCACATTAAATGTATCATTTCTTTATGGACCACATCATAAAGTAGCCATGGTGGTTGTAGTGATCTGTTAGTGATGCCTATTTTTATTGTTTTCAACATTTATGTATAGAGTTCAGAACTCTCCCTTCTGTTAGTGCAACATTCCAAAGTGGCTCTAAACCTCCAGATGGTTTATAGCCACTTTTAGCTGTTTTAAAGATGAGTTCAAATAGCATTTGTATGTATTTCCAATCAGTTACCAGTACTTATTTTATTTTGCATTTTTACTAACCTGTTTTCACACAAGCACTGCAGCCTTGACACTGCAACACATTTTATGTGCAAAAGTGGCTGCACGTTTCATTAATTCTGAACCTTTTGCATGAATGTATTAGCCAGCTATCTTATAAATAGTCCAGAAAGGGTCAAAGTAAAAATAAATAAATAAATGCAAGCAAACCTATAGTGGATGATATGAGATTAGTACTAAGATCAAGACAAAACCTAAACAGGTGGATTGGAGGCGAGCCTCGAATTTCATTCGGTACCAACTTTTAACTGCAGTGTCCACATTAAGTCCTGCATCCTATGCGCTGCAACAAGAAGTCCTCTCCAGCAGAGATGCATGCTGTGAGGTACATTTGTTAACAGCAGCTTGGGAAAATTCTGGAAATTATTTGCTTTTTACAGATAGTCTAAAGCTATGTTCCAAAACTTTTATATGGTGCATACATAAACAAATATTTCAGTAAAATGTGCAGTTTTTCTTGGTCTTCTGTTCTACAAGGTCCAGGGAGGCATCCTCATTTCACCAGTTTTTAGGAATCAGAAGAAAAAAAAATATATATATATATATATTTTTTTAAGATTAGCGTACCCAAATGTGCAAGAATTTACACAAAAACTTAGCTTTAAGTATTTTTTTAGATTAGCATTTTATAAGTTTGATATTTTGTAGGATCCACACTTTGTAGGTTGGGACAGTAACAGTAGTCCTGATGTTCCTCTGTTTATAGGCTTTATAACTGACCATTGGACATTTGGCTTTTTAAGAAAGCTTTTGTGAATTTGTATTATTTTTCTTTTTTTCCCAACAAAGTAAAAATGTATAATTCACAACCAACAGGTCTGTTATTGGCAGCATCTTTATTGTTTTTTTTTTTAGAGATCTTTCTACAGCCCACACTCACAAGCTCCTCAGTTGGAAATAGAGGTGTATGTTTTTGTCTTGCTTGAGATCAGAAACTCAATCTATTAAAGAATAATGCACACACTACAACCCTGTATGTTTTATTAGTATGATTTTTAGTCTTTTTTTATTTTTACAAATTTTATGAGTATTCAGTGCAGAAATTTAGTACAGAAATGTTCAGGATTTCCACTCAAACCTTTGCTTTGAATTAGCTGGATCTTAATCCAGAAATGGATTTTAGATCCAAATGAAAACCTCATAACATTCCAGGCAAGTTTGGGCATAAAACCAAGGAAAAATGTGTGCAAGTATTTAAAAAAAAAAGTTGGAGGCTCATTAAAGCATTTCAAACAGAGAATAATGCATTGAACCCTATGATAGAAGAGTTTTCCACTGAGACCAACTGCATTACAGGAACACTAAAACCAACCGCTTGAAAATGCCATTAAAACATGGACTTAAGAGGTAATAGCCTGTTGGTACCACTGTTTAATAGCTGCTCAGGTATTGGATGCTGTCTACTTGGCTTACTGGAAATACTGATATGATGCAGTGCACAATATTGCACACAAATAATCAATTTTCTTCAGCTGAGCATTTTTTTTATGGTTGCAAGTTTTTTTAATACTGTATTGAATTTTGAGCATATATTATCCATAAAGACAGTCACGTTTCTTTAAATATTAGTTTGAACAAAACAATATCATTAAAACTTTTGACTACTTGCAGATTACCGTAATCAGTTTTAGTAGATATGAAATCATATATTTCATTATATCCAGTCAGTGTAAAGATATTTTAGCTAAATGCAAACTAAGCATATTGTTTTAATGAAAACATTGAAAGCTGACTTACGGTACTTCATTTTCCTCTTGGACTAGACAGGTCACCTCCCCTTATGAATGTTTTTACCATTTTGTCCCCTCCTTCAGTAGTTGAAGCAGCACATTTTTGCTCAAGTTGCATTGTAAAAGCTGCCTCATCACTTTCATACTCTGCCTGCTGTAAAACAATTTTTTTTTTTACAATGCATGTGCATCACTGGAACTGCTGTGTAAGAAAGCAGGCATGAGTCTTCAGGCTAGTTAGTATCCCGGTGGGCCACAGGGGTCTCGGAAATTAGCCAATGTAGTTCGCTTGACTTCTATGAGACTCAGAGGGTTGTAAAACAATAATAAAAATAATTACATTGATATTGTTTGTTTTCTCTCTGGGAGTTTTGTTGTGTTGCAAACTGAGCAGGGAGTTCATATAAAACAGACTGAGATGATGTGGACTCTGAATGTGTTAGTGATGGAGGAAGAAGGGTGACACGTGCTCCTCAATTTACCAACACTTGATTTGTACTTGTTTATACAGGGCACCAGCAGGTCAGTAGCTTAATTAAAGGTTCACTATGTAGTTTCTGCAGGCCGCTTGGACTTAGAAAAATTTCCAGCAGGTAAAAGCATTCTGCTCCCTCCCCCTCAGAGCCATATATGACTCTGAGGAGGAGCCACAGTCCGTTCTCTGTTGAACTTGAGTTCTGCAGCTCCGCCCCCTGCTGTGTGTCTGCTCGGAGCGCTTCAATATTCTGTGATTATATGTTAATAAAACGTTTTAAAAATATAATAAAACCATGGAGCACTTGTCCAACAACACAAAAACCAGCAGAAATCATCAGAGCTTCACGAAGCAACGTTGGACATGATTTAATTCGCTCGTGACTTCCTCTTTCTGTCAGTGGAGGTTTAGAATGCTCCGCCCCCACTACATGTCCTGTCTGCGCTGCGAATTTCTGTGAATTATATGTTAATAAAACGTTTTAAAAATATTATAAAACCATGGAGCACTTGTCCAACAACACAAAAACCAGCAGAAATCAGCAGAGCTTCACGAAGCAACGTTGGACATGATTTAATTTGCTCGTGACTTCCTCATGTCTGTCAGTCGATGTCTGGAATGTCTGGAATGCTCCGCCCCCACTACATGTCCTGTCTCTGCGCTGCAAAGTTCTGTGATTATATGATAATATAATGTCCTAAAAAATATACAGGTAGTCCCCGATTTACGAGCGCTCTGATCTACGAGGTTCCGGACTTACGAGCTGGCGAATTATTGGAAAAAACGCAAAAAATACTGAGTTTTCCTGTGTTTTTTCACCACAGTTCGTTAGCTAAACATGTGGACACACGTTTCCGATCATTTTTATGCACTCATAAGCAGTTTTTCGATGAAAAACGAGTGTTCGTAGTCGCGCTAGCAAAACCGTTCCAATTTACGAGCGAAATTCCGGACTTACGAGAAGCGTGGCGGCCGTTCCAAATTACGAGATTTCCGGTTTACGAGCGCCTCGTTGTAACGGAACTCGCTCGTAAATCGGGGACTACCTGTAATAAAACCATGAATCACTCGTCCAACAACACAAAAAGACCCTGAAATCAGCAGAGCTTCACCAGCCACTTTGGACATGATTTATTTCGCTCGTGAGTCGTGACAAATCAATTTCCTCATTCCTGTGAGTGAAGGATGAAGCGATCACTTGACTTTTGGCAAAAAAACAAAATAAAAGTCCAGCTCTGGGATGAAGAAGGGATATTTAATACATTTGTGTCACATACAAAACAGTCCTGCATCGCTTTGCAATCCTTTGAATGAGAATGTGCGCGGCGCTGAGGCTGGGACAGGCGGGGGCGTGGGTTGGGGCGTGACAAACAACTCTGTTTTTATTGGCTGGTCATTGTCCGGGTCACTCTGTGTTTTTAGTGTTTTTATAAATGCTGATAGAGAAGCAAGGGGACTATAGTTTTTTTCAGAGATTACTTTGTCTAACATCAGTCTGTCAGTAGATAGTGACAGAGTGAAGAAATATGTTAAAAATATATTGTTTGAAAAGTTACAGACTGCATTACAAAGTTACATAGTTCAGCTTTAATATATTCACCCTTTAATAACAAGAACTCAGTCACTGAAGTAGAATCCGTTAAAATGCTGGTGTAGATTCTCAGTCATCCAGGTCA